>DVQO01000225.1:0-23624 GCA_018231785.1 Danaus gilippus
TAAGAATGGGTTTTGGTTTTAAAGGTAATTTGAGAATGAGTAAGGTTTGTTAATACTTTTCGAATAAGCATACATAATTTATATTTATACATTTGTTTAATAAATAACATTTTTGTTGTTTTATACATATAAATCTTTAGTAGGTGTATACTTTTTGTGGTTAATACTCAGAAATATTCTTTGTCATAAAAGAATAAGGCTTCTCCTAATATATGGGTCCGCAAGGCATACCGTTACATTTACTTAAATAATTGATTTATAAACAGTACAGATCTAAATAGTCTAATAAAATTATTAAAATTTAAATTTAGCAAAGATAAATAGTAAAATTATTTACATAAG
The DNA here is from genome assembly GCA_018231785.1 of Danaus gilippus. Taxonomy (NCBI): domain Eukaryota; kingdom Metazoa; phylum Arthropoda; class Insecta; order Lepidoptera; family Nymphalidae; genus Danaus; species Danaus gilippus. The sequence goes on from DVQO01000225.1 coordinate 343, forward strand.
TAGGTATTAGTAAAAATTCTTATTTTTGAAATGTCAAGATCAAACTCTCACAAATGAAGACTTCTTTCTTCAATAATAATACTTCAAATATTCTTATCTATGTATTCGTAAGTTTATTACCGGTTCTCCGACATCGAAATTACTATAAGTCTACAACCCTTCGAAGTTTCTACAGATGGAATTGAAAATGATATACAAACATTTGACACATTAAAAATGTGAAAAATGAAGAAAAATATTATAGAAATTTTTTAATAAAAACAAATATAGAAAGCAGTGGTGGCCTGGTGGTTAAAAGGCTCGCCTCTTTTGTATGAGGGCGCGGGTTTGATCTTGGCAAGTACCAATGTGATTTTTCCGAGTCATATGTACCTACTGTCTAAGAGTATTTAGACATCACTGATTGATGCATTCGTCGTAAAAACAATTAGCCAAAATTATTCACAACATGTAAGGCAGACCCTGCCTAAAGCTGGGAAATTGCCAGGTAGAAGAAAAAGAAAGCACTAGCTGACATTAAACTTTAATTGTGTAACAATGATAGTTTACAGGTCAATGCTGAACTATTGTAAACACTGAAACACTACTACGAGATTTCTCAGGTATTTCACGATACTGGTTTGTACTAAAATCTACTTCATACTTACAAGCAAAAATTATTCTTTTGATAAAATTCGAGCTCTATAAAAAGGCGAGCATTATAAGTAAATAAAAATTAAACGAGCATAATGTAATGTACACTTAGTCCATAAATTCTCAATAATTCAATCATATAATTGGGGATTTAGTTTCTTTGAAATATAGATACCGCAGTCGTAAAGCCTTACCGCCCGCGCCAGTGTGAATAAAATTGCTTTTGAATTAAAACTTTTATCTGTTGGAAAAACAGTTCGTCTTTAAAATTTATTTAAAATGTCGCTTATAAGTTATGAGATGCTAATAGGTGACAATATTTATCTCAGGTTTATTTTTGTATTAAAAGGTCATCTAAAGTAGAAACTCGGCTTTTGAATAGCGTAACCGTGATTATTCTTTCGAATCATCATTTTACGTTCGTTGACATCAAAGCCATCTATGAACAGTTGTTGTAAAGGGTAGCACACGTCATAGTTAATGCTACTCCCAAGTTCAGAACTTTTTTGTCGTCTTAAGGTATATAAATATTGAAAGGCCAGTCTTCAATAACTTATATAGACTATTCTTCCCTTATTTTTTAATGGGACCAATAAAATTCACAAATTTTTCCGTTACACTTGTAGGTAAGTATAGTTAAAAAAAACGGTTTTTTTTAATACATATTATGATGTGGGATACCTTACATATTATACATATTGACTAGTAGGAGTACCAAAACGTAATTCAAATCCTCGAAAACTTCCTTTAACTAGGTCCTTTCATTGATTGTAAATCATTTAAAACCGTAAAATAATTACTGTCATTATTTTTTGCACATTTTTTATAGAAGCGCCATCTAACAAAAAATTCCAACACTATCTTTGTAGGTCATGATACAAAGTCGTATTAAGATATTATGTATATTGTATTGAACATAGATGGCGCTGCAAAAGATTTTCGTGCTTGGACTTCTGTAAAAAGGTAGCGCTTTTAGTTCCTTATCTTAAACTAGATAGCTCTGTCAGGAGCACTTACACTTTCGTTTTGAAATTGCCAATATCCGAAGAGACCTTTTTGTTTTTCTTACTTTAAACTTATCGTATTATTTAAATGTGTAAAGAAAAAACACAATAGAGAGATAATTTTATTACATTTTTTCCATACGGAATTTACATAATGTATTAATAATACAAATCCGTTGTTATAAGTCTTTTTGTTCTATAAAATATAAAGCACTTCTTTTAATCTTCTCACCATGAAAATAAGTCAGTTTTTAATTATGTATTTGTGTTTCAACTTAAAATAATATTTTAATTAATTTTTTAAATTTCAGCAGCAAAAAAACTACGATAAAAACGAGTTCCCAACATGTGACTTCCGTCAATTCCTGTATAGTCAGTCAGTCAGTTATTTTTTGTTCATTTAACTTATATACATATAAGCCATTATAACAGATATGGCAATTTAAAGTTTTATTCACTAAATCTTAATTATATCACAAGAAATGATTATTCGTCTTGCATCCTTGGTATTATTAAAGCTTTGAAGGGGGCTGCTGATGCAGTAGCCCCATCCACATGATCCAAAGAAGGCAACGGTTCCCCGGGAACTGGTAAGAAACTAAATCTCTGAAGCATCGTTGTTATAAACACGAACATGTTACATTTAGCCAAAACATCTCCCATACATCTGTGCTTAGACAGACCGAAGGGGAAGAAATGGTCAGGAATGCTCAGCTTCCCGTCTAACATGAATCTCTCCGGTTTGAAAGAATAAGGCTCGGGATACAGATCATCATCCATCAATATGTTAGGAAAGTTACTGACTACCATTGTATCCTGGAAGAACAAGTAAAGATAATCGTTATTTATATTATTTTTTAAATTATCATCATATTAGGAATACGTAAAAGTCTATGAAATTTTATATATCCTAATAATATGACGTATAATGTTGGTAGCTCCTCCTCATAATTATAAAACTACAATTTGGTATCACCAACAAATATATGTATATGTGACTAGCAAGTTTAAAACTGAGAAGTTTAACTTCGCGTAAAGTTTAAACCATCGCGTACAATACGAATGTATGGAAATACGAGTATCATTCTATAGAGATGACTACAGTTTACACTATACTTTACAGGGGTTAATATTACAGTCAAGAAAAATTATGGAAGCAATCTGAAAATTACAAACAACTTTACTTGGCTTACCCTAAACACATTTTACTCACTTTGGGTATATTATATCCGGCTAATGTCGTGTTCTGTAGAGCTCGATGAGGCACTCCGAATGTTCGACCCATGAAGTGCCGAATGCTTTCAAGCATTATCGCCTCATTATATGGCATACTAAAAATACATGATAAAAATCACGAATAAGAATTATTTCTTGGTAAACACAGATTATGATGTTACAAACAATAAAAATAATTTAAAAATCTGTTTTTCTTTTAGTTTTATTATTGAATAAGTTATTAATATAAAATTTTATACTAAAAAATAGCTTATGAATCTTGATTAAGACAAACATTCCTTACTTGGGACGATCGTTGAGAGTAGGAGTTTTGTTTCTCCCTATGACTCTGTCTATTTCTTCTTGAGCTTTCTTTTGGACTTGCTGTTCACGGACAAGGTAACTGAAGCAAAAGCTCATGCTCTTAGTCGTTGTCTCTGTACCCGCCATAAACATGTCCATACAAGTAGCTACTAGCTGTCCCTCCGAATAAGTGTTGACTTCGCCATGTTCTCTTAAGACACGCAAGTAAACATCCATAAAATCTTTGTCTTCTTTATTGGAGTCAAACCTCGACTTGTGATTAGCGATCTCGTTACGTAAGAATTTCCAGATTCTTTTGTGTGTCCGAACAAAGTCTTTGTAACCAGATAAAGTAGGTGCTACTATAGATAGTATTGGAAAATGACTAAAAGAGCAGCCTACCATATCAATAGCTGCGAAGAGCTCAAATAGTATGGTTTGTAAGAGTACCATTTCTGGGTGACTTGGATTGTATCGTTTTCCCGCCATCATTGTCCATAGAGTATTCAAAATATAAGTGTTGAAGAAATTGTGCATTTGTATAGTTGCACTTTTCTTTTCTCCCATAATATCCAATATATCCTGGGTCATATGATCAGCTTCGACGACAGCTGTTTCACTCATGCCACTTCTTCCGAAGCCGAATTCTTTTAAGTGACGTATCAAAAACTTTCTTTGCTCTTTCCACAATTCACCGTCGGTGACAAGCACACCACGCCTTTCACCCCAAGTTCTCGTCTGATAGAATATACCCGTTGGTCTTCCGTCTATGAATTCGTTATGAAGCATTTCTTTGTTAGCTTCTACGGTATTCACCATGACGATTCTGTCTTTTCCTATTTTCAAGCCTATCAGAGGACCATATTTGCAGTATGTGTCTGATAGTTGCTTGATACTTCTGTATAAGTATCCAGTTTTGTCTCTGCTCTTCTTGACCTCCAAGGCGCTCCCCAATATAGGTAACCAATTCGGGCCAGGTGGAAATTTTCGGGGTTTCCGAGTATCTAAATATAATAATAAGCCGATGAAAGATGCTACGAACAGAATACTCAGCCACATCTGGAAAAAGAAAAAAAGAATATAATAATTTTTATTTTTTTAAGAACTTTTTGTATTGTGATAATGACTTTAGATATTTAATTAGTGTTTTGCCCGGGACTTCGTCTGTATTAGTTTCAAAATAAGATATGTATAGCTGAACGAGAGAACTCCTGTTTAAAGGCAGGAAATAAAAATATTTTGGATGTTATCATTTTTTCTTTCTATCTCTCCACCAATTTTCAGTATAACGCCTAAAGCCGTTCTTGAGTTATAAATAGTATAACTAACACGACTTTCTTTTATATAAAAAGACATATTATGAATATAGGTGGCAATACTAGTTTCGATCATAGCTTCAATGTACGAAATACGATAATATTCAAAATCATCCTATCCAATATAAAGTCAAAAGCCCGGGTGTTAAAGGATATTAATTCTTAACCGCTAAGCGCCAATTACAAATATCTGCAGACATTGAATTCGACAGAATGAAAACCTTATCATTACATTGAAATCCGTCTCTTTAACCACATGTATAATATGTTATCAAAATAAATAGTTTCCTCCGTTCTTACGTTAAAAAAAATTAAATCAGTGTACCTAAAACTTCTATCATTCATTGTGTTGATGATGGTGATGACGATGATGATGACCCATGAACCGTAACACTCTCCGTTTTTATCTGCACTAACTTTTATCTCCCTCTTACTTTCAATCGCTCACCCGATCACTTTTCACAATGCTTTCACCCGCTACCCCCAAGCGGGAATAAAGAAGTTTTACTTCAATAAAAAAGAATAAATTAGGACTAAATTACGTAATGAACTAGTAAAAGGAGTTAAAGAAAATATACCCATTTCGTAATGTCTTTTTATACAGATATCATCATCTTATATAAACCATATATTTGTATTTCTAAGATATAAAGGCACTATACCTTCCCGTCTCTTAACATCACAGAACTTATATTATCCAGTAGAAACGAAAAATTGGGATACCATTGAAATTCTTTCCATACGGTAACTTAATAAAAGGTGTATTATAAAAATTATTTTAACTTACAATGAAAGAAGTCTGAAGATTTTAATAATATTTTTATACGCGAATAGTTTTTATACGCTAAATAAACATTTAATACATATATTAAAGAAAATAATAGTAATAGTATGATGACATATGACAATAATGAACAATTTAATCTTAGCTATTAAAATGTATTACACAAGGCAATTCATTGAAAAATATATTACGAATTAAGTCTATTTTCATTTAATTCACTTAATTTTTGTATATAGTGTCATCAAAAGGCTACTGTGCAAATTATCAAGAATTAAATAAACATCAAAGTCATTTAACTCTGGCTTCAATATTTCAAGCCATTTTTAAATATTAAATAAGGAGCTACAGCGAAAATTTCTCCAACATTTTGTCATTGAGACATTCAGGTAAAAGTGAATTTATATTGAATTAAAATTGTATGCTTTTACCGCTTTGAAACTTTAAAAATAATTTTAGTATTCATTAAACTAAGAATAAATTATATGATTAATTATTATTATTATATCGGCCTAGTGTTTAGACTTTAATTGCATTAACAAGACCGATATGATTATATATTTTAAAGTATATGTATGTATATATGTTTTTATGAAGCCAATAAATCAGTGAATACAAACATCGTTACTTCATGTCACCAACTGATGATACTTACATATTGAAATAGCTTCAAAGATCTTTAGAGATTTCCTTTATAACAAAGTCTACCTCGCAGAGCTTGCATAGAGCACAAAGCTCCTTGCATTATTTCGCATAGGAGTATTATTCTTCTTCTTCTTCGTCATTTATTCCCATACGCCAACGTCTTGTATATTCAAGAAAGAAACGCATACAAAATAGTACAGACATCATTAATAATAATGATTGGCATTGAAAATCTTTATTGAAATGTGAACTCAAATAGGTCATGCCTTTTTTTTATTTTTCTACGTGGTAATAGAGATGGTTTTTTCTTTAAATTTAAAAGGAAACATTTCTATGGCCGCTTCTTACAACTTGTTTTAATATTCTCGCAAATGTTTTTTTTTAAATATTTGAACGATATTAAAATGTTTTATCGGTCAAATTAATATGTATTTAATATTTTGAATGCAAAAGTTTTTAATTTCGTAATATTAGTTTTAAAAAAATATTTTTATATTTAAAGCTAGACGATAGAAAGAAATTTAAAAACTTGAGAAAAATACTTTCAGACGATTAAAATAAATTAGTTTCTGCGGTTTAGCAATTTTAAATACAACTTCACATCCCATTATAGGAAATATATTTTTAATGAAAACCAAAGGCTTTCTTTGTAAATATTAGTTTGAACGACTCAACGATCGACTTAAGTTTCTAAATGAGCTAAATATATTAAAAATACGTAAAAATTTCATTTCATATGACTTTATGTATACAGTTTATTCAAACTCCATACAGTTAACTGAAATCATATATTCAGATCAGTTATAAAGTCCAGATACGTTTCAAGCGTCTTTTTTTTTGGCTGTTGGTTTTTATACAAAGAAATAAATTTGTTTCTCAGAAACGGTTTAACTGATGTAAATAATGTTATTTTATTGTAAAAATGAGATTTTTTCATATTTTAAGGAATGCTTTAGAGTATTCTCAAGAAGTAAGCCTTAAAATCATTCTGTTTTTTGATTTGATTCGCCTATATATGTATATTAAAATTCTCTGTCATTCAATCAATCACTATATTCTGCAATAGATTAACAAATTGCCAAAATACAACATCACACGTGAGCTTTTTATTTCAATTTATGTTTAAATTTAATTTCTGTAAAAGGATTTTTTGCTCGCATAACCAATATATAATTTTTGCTATTGTTTTTCATAAAGCAATAAATACAAGTATTTCGCGTGGGCTTATTTCAATGAATATAAAAATCATTTTAATTTTATCTTTATTTAAAAAAATATTCTATTAGACAACAAATTTAGAAAATTCCACTGATATACCTATGTATTTTAGACAACAAAATAAAAGCAATATTTTTGGAATATACTTGTTTACATATCAAGAAATACGCTATGAAGAAATTATAAAATATCTTTTTGAAAAATATTATTATTCGATATACCGGCTGTTCCTATACAAAGTGTCAAGGTTTCAGCTCTTAATGTTCAGTATAAGGAATTTCAGCTTAAGTTTTAAAGTCTCTTATACCTTAGTAGTGATGATACAGGATTAATTCTTTGTTAGCTAATACTCTTTAACAATAATTGCGTTCAAGGACTGTATTTGGCTGCGAATTTTTACATTACGCTTCCAAATCTACGACAAAAAACCGGAGATATAAGAAACGGATTGTCATTCGTGAACTGGGTCAATTTCATAACCATATATATATTTCTTAACGTACATACCAAGACGCTTTCCGAGTGAAATCTATCGGTGGAGTGTGTTTAAGTGCGAATTCTTGCATACTATACATTATAGCCGAGTTTTATATAATGGACTGGTTTTGCGATTGCGCATAACAAGCCGACGGTTCGCTGGTTGATACATTCGTATATTTTTTTTTATACCAACCAACGCATATCAATTACCGGTTCGGAAACAGTGGAATATTTGTTTATGATTAAACGGAACGCGTGCTATATTTTTAAACTTTAATTTCGTTCAAATACCTTAACTAAAATTTTAACTCAACTTTCAAAAATATTTTTAGAAGGTTCATATATATATGTATATATGCGACACTTTCCTGACATGTGAAAGTCAGTGATTTTTTTTACATTTTTAAATCCTTAATATCAACTTTCACGCATAAGTGCTTTTATTATTTTTGTATCACAAAATTATTAAGGTGATTTCTTATGTTTTATTAAGAAATTATAAAGTTTAAGAAGAGTTTACTAATATTTTTTTTTTTTACAGAAATTGGACCTTTTATAGTAGAAGTCTCAATTATAATTCGTGATGTAACACTGATTGATTACAAAACAGAATTGTATCTATACTATTGGTATGATAAAATTTTCTTTAATAATTTTATATGATCAATAGGAGTTAAAATGGATAGTATTAGTTGAAGGATTTCTAAAATGTATGAAATATTATGGCTTCATATAACTTTTAGAGTGTCTCAAGCTAAGTCGTTTAGATTGTTAGATATGATTTGTGCTAAAAATATTTACGATGGTACGACAATTTTAGAGAAGGGTACTGCTGTAGTACTACTAATGTAGTACTTTTAGTACAACTTTGTGTATATATATACATTTCTAATAGTCAGTGAATACGTCAAATTGTTTCAACTGGTCGTACCGATTTTTTAATACTTAAAATCTAGACATACAGTTAAAGTACAATGACTAGTTTGAAACTACGTGCTTGGTAAATAGATGACAAAAATAGGATTGTGTTAAATATTCGTAGTATTACTTTACAGTAACATTATCCAAACATAACAGTGAAAAATTCAATTTCATGAAGCCCGTCGGAGGTTTTAAGGTAGAAAAGGCTTTTAGGCTAGCGTCGTGGAAACGAGAAATATTTTTAAAACCCCCGCTTCTCTGGCAATTTCTGATAAATAGACCAAATAAAATATTGTCAACGCGCTTTGCAGTTTTGCATCTTTTTACTCCTGCTACTTGATATTAAATAACATATTCAGCACATGAGATTATACGGATTTTGATAGAATTTTATTAGCAGTACTTTCATTGTATACGCCAAGTTTTTTTCGTATTTCGATATACGTGGATTTTTCCTGATTTCTGTAAGGTAACCCTTTACTATTCTATACTTAATTTTATATAGAGGATATTTAGTATCAATAATTAAGATTATGTAATGTCTCATTCGAACAAATTCTAAATTGTATATTTAAACTAAAATTAAACCTTTAATGACCGGTAAATTTAAAAGTTCTATAGAAATATATATATATGTACAAATGACATATAGTTTTATATATGTAATTTTTATGTAACAATCGTTAGACTTGTTTTGTTATTGTTACTAGGCCACTGTGCTTGTTATTTGTGTTACGTATATTTACGAAAAAATTCCTCCGCAAAAATCGTTTTTAATTGTTTGCCCCATATCAGTTTTTCTACACAAATACAATTGAAGCTCTCTCGAGATTTTTACGAGCCTTGTTCTCGTATTAAGTGTAATATAATAGTCGTACAAATATACACAAATTAAAATTAAAAAAATATACATAAATTACTATTTCATTTAAACCATTTAATTCTTTTTTGATACCTCAAAATAGAATTAAGGAGATTTTTTTTAATACAAAATATTTTTAAACACCACAAACTGTCAAAAATCTGTTACTTTAATAAGAATCTTTATTCATAGAAGTTTCCAAAACAAAACAACCTAATAGGATGAAATGAGGAACAAACGCACGTATCTCAAAATATATTTTTCCATAAAAAAAATATGTTTCAAAGAAATTAAAACTCTTTAAACGAAGTCGCTCATAATATTATAGTAAAAATCGCATAGCACAAATATATACGGAATATAATGATAATATTTTTACCTTAAACGGACTCCACGACAGGCTTTCACTGAATAACGTAATCGGTACGAACGCGTGGCTACCTTATATTTGTTAGGTAAGAAATAATTTAACTCCGCTGTTCGCTCCTTATGCAAGACAAACGGGGACTGGACTCGATTTAAAGAAAATTATTATATATTCGTTAGTGGGGATTGAAAGAAGGGATATTAGACAATATTTTAATACAAACACTATATATTTTAAATTTATTAATAAAAAAATACGGTTGAAATAGTACAATAAAACTTATATATTATATTCCTGTTAAACTGTTTGTAACAATGTTCTTCGTAGTTTTGTTCATATTATATAATAAAAATATAGATGTGTTTGTTGCTAAATTAATGGTAGGTAAATATTTCATAAGTATAGTAAGCATATTTCATACTCCGTTCTGTAGGACATTTATAGACAAATTATAAAAAAAATTAAGGAGTTTTTGTACAGTAAAGGCTTTTCGACAGTACTGTATATCAACTTTAGGTTGTTCAACGAATTTTTTATAATAAATTGAATAAGTAGAAGCTATTAAATCTATTAATAAGAAGCGAAATATTAAATATAAAATGATGAAACAAATTACATTTTTATATTCATTTGAAAACACTTAATAATTCTTTAAACAATACGTATTTTAACTGCTAATAATTGTTATAAACAGCGATAGAGAAAAGGGGTTTACTGACTTTTTTAGACCAGACATAATATTTAAAATGACTTTGAAATCACATTCATAAAAGATAACAAAAAATGCGACTCAAGACAATATTAAATATAGAAGCAGTATGGAAATTAAAGACAGTTTAAATTAAATATTATTTTGTTACTTCAAAGATATAATCAAAATGTTACCAATATTATAACAAGACGCAGATTTTTAAGTTGAACGTAATGTTAACGTCCAAAAGACTTTAATTCTGAAAATAATACAGCAAGATAGTTAATTATTTTCTCACAAAGACTCCATTTACACAGAAAATTTCTCCCGTCCTGTCATTTATTCTTGTTCACTTTGTGATACAACACTGTGATTTGTTACTTACGTTCCACATAAATTAAAAGATACTTTATAACAAAAAAATCAGAGGATATTTGATTTCAAAATGCAAGTACATTTACATGGGCATATATCGTTCATTTTCGTTTACATTCATGTATTTTGGTTGTTACTAGTTCAAATTTTTGCTTTTAAATTTCTTGCTATCTAAAAAACTCACACAAAGATTGGTAAACTCAACTAAATCGTCGACAAAGTAAAATAGTTTCGATGTTCGCTTAGAATTGAACTATAGTGGTCCGCTTTGTGATTAGAAAAAGAGCCTCTGTCTATGTTAGTTTGATAAACAATCTTTGTTTGTTCTAAGACTATAAAATCTTTAAAAAAATTATGTAACGAATTGCCTTTTATCAACAAACTTTTTTTTGACGAATTAAATATTTGACTGTCTGATGGTAAGGACATTCTCATCTCGACTGCCCGTCATCACGGTTGCTGCAAAGTAATCGAAAAGTCGGGAGTTTGTAGTTTTATAAAATACGCCCAGTAATCCAAAAAATATTAGTTTCCTTTAAATAAATACTCGCCAAAGTCTTGTATCTCAATATAATGGTGAGAAATTTCAGAACATATTCTTATTTTATCTATTGTTACATTGCTAGGTTATATGTGAAAACAATGGGTATATATCGTTTTATATAAATAAACCCTAAAAATACTATCTGACTCTAAAACGTTTAATCTCCCTGTCTCTATTTACAAACTACACACCACATCAAAGTTAATGAAACTTTTGAGAGTTAGATGTAACCACACAAAAAGTCAGGCTACTGTCAAATAGATAACAATAAACATTGGCTTTTATACTATGACTAACTGGATGAAACAAACAATAATATGTATTTCACTGCAGAAAGACTTATTTTTAATCGTAGGCAATTTTTTTTATCTAACAATTTGCCTTTAAAAAATGTCAGGCGCTTACGTAAGTTTGCATTGACATTATTGGATATTTTTAATACATCAAGTTTAAAAAGCAGTCACAATGTAATGCTCAAGAGGTATAAGTAAAACTAAAAGATGAATAAATGAATTATCGAGCGGAAATCGATACGAAGCCACTTCACCTCTTGAAGGAAATTGAAAATACAGTCATTTCTGTCATATAAAATATCTATAAGAAGTGAATTTGAAAGGTTTTGATATTTAGGTTCTCAAGTCTAATATAAGTTTACAGGTCTTCTTTTCATTGAAAAGATTATCCGCGAAAAGATGATATGAAATATACGGTACACAACAGAATAGAGTTAAAAATCAAAGATAATATTACTCCTCTCGTTTTCGCTGAATGAATAGCGGTAAAATTCAAAACTTTGATGTGGAGCTCACACTTTTTTGTTAATAAGTCTGTATTTTGTGCTATAAGATTAAAGTGGATGTATTCCATTCCAAGATTAATTATTTTAAGAACAATTGTATTAAAAACCAGTTTTTCATCTATTTTGTTGTAAACATACCAACATGTAAGAGATGTTGTTAATTATGCCTTTCCGTTTCGTCTCTGCGTCTTCCGACTAATCTCCGAACCGTTTTTAAAATACACACGAATCTAAAGAACCCTTTAAATTATTTTTCATATCAAACCACATGCAGCAAACTTAAAATGTAATTCTGTAAAATCACTAATACCTAATCAATTAACGGAGACAAAGAAACAAAAATGTAGATTTTCTTATTATTTTTATTTTGATAAAACATTTTAGTAATAATAAAAATAAATAATATGTTTGCTTAGACAGCACGTTTATTATAATTAGGTGAGCGTTGAGGCACATGTGGAATGGCGTCTGTAGATGTCAATGTGAGTAGACGGTACCGTTATTCTGATCTTGAAGTAAACAGTTGTGACCAAAACGAATACAATTTTATCACATAAAATGGTATGACAGTAAGTGACTATAAGTAAATTAAATTAATATTATTTTTTAATAATTTTACAATAAAAATAATGTGATATACCTAGTAAATGATTAGAAATTGTGAATGCACAACGACGGCAGTGGGGAGTTGGTAGAAGCTTTTAATCCATCTCTGTTAGCGTACATTGTATTTGATAAGTCGAGCGTTCCTTTAGTTTTAGATGATTGGTGGGTTTCATTTGCCCTTGCAAGGTAATTATTTTATGGCCCCTTTCTCACAGTCTGCTGCATTGCAATAACTAAAACAATTTTAACAGGATTGTTATTGTAGGCAACAAGTTATAATTAGGATATATTGGAGATTACTCATTATTTAAGCTTTTTATTAAAATACAATGTTTTGTTTAGGTTAAATCTTGAATTTTTTACTGCGCACTTTTCGTGTTCTATTTAATTTGTGATGTATTATTCAGTCAAATCTTGATGGTCATATCTTATGCTTAATTGATAAAAAAAATAATTTTCATTCCTTAATAATTCAAGATTTCGTCGTTCAACGTCAGGCTACAGTCACGAAGATATTTTAAGTCCAAATTAAATTGGAGCGAGTCAAATATTATGCAAATACAAGAATTCATAAAACATTTAACGAATATATTTATAGTTGAATAATAAAGTAAAAATAAAATTGCATTAAAATTTATTTATAGCTGAGAATATTTTTAAAAATCAATCAACACTCATTAGGTTGAAGTGACGGCTAGAAATCAGATTACGGCTAGCTTAATTAATATACTAAATGGAAATGGAAAAGGAAAAATCTTGTTTTCTCTATTTCCTTCACCGCAGTTGCTAACTTACTGTCGGACAGATGCAATCTAAAAATATAAAAAGACACTCGCAAAGAGCAAAAAGGAAAAGGCTTTTATACAAATATTTCATAACTAGAGAAATTTTATCCTCTATCACTTTGAAATTATTTTGTTTATAAAAGACTATGTTAATAATTATAAATGTACAGAATGTCTATTAGACTTTTGCGATCTTGTTACTTCTATTTTTTAGGTAAAACATTATTATCTCCGTTTTTTCCTTTTGTTATGTGTAGAATGATATTCTAAGAAATGTATCCCAAAAACCTATGGGATTCAAACGACGTTTGTATTGGTTCCTTAATTTGAGAAATATTTCAGTAATTATTTTTATATTTACTGTAATTAATTGTCATCAACATGCCAATTTTACTTAACCTCACAGGATCCTTAAAGAATTCAACAAAATCAAGGAAAAAAATTCTATAACACTTCAAAAAGAGCTGTAGAATCTGTTCGTCTTTCAATCAAAACCTAATAAGTAAAAGATTTAACAAACTAAATAAAGTCACAAATAAATACACCGTATCTGGGACGGTTGAAAACGATTTGGAGACAAATTCGAATATGTTTGAACAAACATACCTTTTTACAGCCTTTACGTTCCGCCGTGCTTAAAACATACAGAAAATGTTATTTCGGAATTTTCGCTGCTCTTATAAAATAGACTCTGAATTTTATTTATATTCGAAGCAATATGAAGATGAATAATCAAATGAAGTCAATCTCTTTATGAGGCTACACAACCAATATATATAGTCCTGATTAGACAAAGCTGAATATACGAGTATCTAGTGCATCGACAAATTGATTAGTAAGCTACATAGTTTGGTATGAGCAAGATAAACCTCGTACCTTACCCAAACACAAGATAGCTCTTCGTATTGTGAACTCCTAAGACCCATTTAAATCAATTTGGTATTGTATGCAAAATTCTGTGTCAGTTGTACGTAAGTATTTTTAAGGTAACCAAAGCTATTGTAATGATACTATTGTGTTTGGTGATCGTCTCGAAACGAGTCTATATAAATATTTATAATCTTAATATTATAATAACAGACAATAAAACAAATAATTCGATAAGATTATACGTTGTTACATATGTCTGTTTAATGTTATACATTTATTATAATTAAAATATTTATTAACAATCAAACATAATTTTTTATTCTCCTTTCCCTTATCCCTTAAACAGATTCCAATATACCTCATAATGTTTGAAAGATTTAGATCCTTCTCCAATTAGCGACTTATTTTTTTGTATATGTAACAATTATGTGACAAACTTGCTAAATAATTCATGAGATAACAAAAAATAATTAACAAAAAATTCAGATTTAAACGTATATACATACTTATGTATTACATTTTTATAATATTCAAGTGGTAAAATAGTTTTGGAATACAGAGTTAAATTCACAGTCAATTTTTTCTAGTTTCCCGATAGTTCGTTAAAATATATTAAACAATAAACGTAAACATTTGCTTTGTTCCCACGCTGTGTTTAATTTTCTCGTGACATGCTGGCTGTATTGAGTTGCTAGTGAACCGGAAATAATATACAAGTGAACCGAGCCATAGGAACAGTCGGTGATTGGTTGTGGTGCTGGACTATTCCGCTCTGAACATACAAATCTGACCACAGCCGAAAGTCACTTGGAAAACTCCGAAAATATTCATACTAGATGACAACGCACAAACATTATTAACGATATACATACAAAATAAACTTTTCCATTTATTTTTCTATCAATATTTAAAATTACATACATGGGTTTAGAATTAGACTAACGTATATTTAAATGTTTTTTCTGCTCACTCATATTAATTTAAAGGTCTTTCATTAAAACTTGCAGATACAATCTATCGAAAGTTATAGGTAAAACACACTAGGATTCATATCCCATAATACTATGTACCCTACTTATAAAAGCGATTTGATTGTTTTTTGTATATAAATTGAATAATTTTTAGTACAGTATTATTCAAGTTTCTTGCATTATGATGTAATATAACACTATTGCGACCCAATTGTTTTATGGAGTGCAATTCAAATTAAAATTTCACGGACGCGATAAGCTAATCTGATTGTGGCCGTTGTAATGGTTCTAGATAAAGTTACTTCTTACTCCAAATATAGGTCAGATCACACAAATAAAACCTCACATTTCCTGCAATAAAATTGTGAATAATAAAATCTTGGAATTATTTCAATAGTTTTATAAAGCAGGTGATTTTTTTATAGATATATTGACACGAGAAAACTTACGCAATAGTAGAGAAATATAGCTCTAATATGTCCTAACCGTCAAATTATTTAAAGCAATATTTAAATATATATATTCTTGTATATATATTTTCTGTCAGCAACATAACGTGTTGAATGAGTCATAAAATAATATATGGAAAGATAAATATTCGACTGACCGGTTTTTCTGCTTTTTTATCAAAATAACGATCGATGTATGGGCTCGAGTTTCTTGTAAATTTTTTTGCCGTTTAAGGTTGCCGAAGTATGGTGTAATGGGTAAAGATGGATCCAATTATTAAAAATATATATATAATTTTTCATATCCGCCACAAATATTGGACTATAGTTTATAAAATTACTATCAGGTATAAATCTTTATGCATGTTTACTACTAAGACTTGGTTGAGGAATTTTTAAACGAATTTTGCATAATCCATCGCTAACGATAGTCAATTATCAGCATCGCATACAAAATTATTGTATTCATATTTTAAATGTCACAGTAAAAAGAAGAAATAAGACTAGTTAATAAGCCTTAAGTACTAAAATTATAAGCATCAGTATTTGTCATACAAAGTCCTATTGCATCGAAATAACTTCACTCACAACGGATTATGTAAGGACGACACAAAAGTACGAACGTTCTAGGACATGTCAGTAATTGGACAAAGAGGTGCCATTCAGCTACACTTGCTGCCACTCAGGTCTGATTGCCAAACGTGGACGTCATCCACAGGTTAACAGTTGGCCATTATGTTGAATAAGACCAGAATCGTATCTTCTATAGATTTTTTTATTCTGTGGTTGTTTAGAGTAAGTTTAATAAATTATTTTGTTATGTTAAAGAAATGTGTTATGTAATAGTCAATTTTCGTTATTTCAAATGATATATAAGTATACTCATATATATATTGTATTCATCTGTGACTTGCTATGATACTAGTTTAATATTTGATTTCTAATTGCATACAAATTACATATCAAGGTTTATGAGATACCTACTGCGAGGAATATAGGTTCATCCATTGTATTTGACCATTAAAAGCCGTTAGTGAGCAATATTTAGTATTATTTATTATGATTATTTCATTTAAGTTAGGTTTTAATTCGTCGTTCGAAAAGATTCTCAAAGAGAAGACAAAACTGCAATTTGTTCTCCCATATTGGTTATAAGTCTTCGCCTAACCTTTTATGTGCAGTTACGCTTTTCGCTTCAAGTAAAGCTAAAATGTAACACAATTTAAAATATTCCAAGGCTAAATAAGTAGATATACATTTTGCAAAATATATAAATATCTTTCAGAGTGTGTATTAATTTTTCTGGTATTTAATTTATAACTGATTTAATTTTTGCTGCCATATCTGAGGAAGCGCGTTATTGAAATTTTAGCGATGCTGTATGGTCGAAATAATAACATATTTGGTATCATTCCAAACGAATATTTTTACACAGAAACTAATACAATTTAATATAAAAAATTGTGAATTTATTAGTGATCGAGATCTTTTTCTGTTAAAAATCACATTTAACTAAACGTTCATTGTGACTTAGTTGTTATGTGTAATAGATAACAATATTAACTAAGTATACAGTATCAATTGTCACTAATAAGATCTTAATTAATGTCACGCATACTCTGTTTACTTATAACTACATCTCGTATATCAGATAAGGGCTTGGGAAAATGGAGGTTGAAATTTAACGCTTGAAATTGACCTAGCTTCCGATATTGTTTAATACAATAATGGAGCGGATAAAAGGCTTAAAGTTAATAAATATAATGAAGAATCTCTCAATAAATAAAAATCTCGATGATTCTTTAAACAGTGGAAAATGGAGTACTTGTAGAGCAAGTTTTATTACATTGTTTTATATTATCACTAGTTTTTTCCCGAGATTTCGTCTGTTACGTTTCAGAATTAGAAATGTAGGTATAGCTGCCCGGGCGAACTTGATTCCTCCTAAAAGACTGTAGATAAGAAGATTTTTGATTTGATCAACTAATTATTTTTTTCTTTTTCAATCGAATGAAAAGTATCTTATGTCCTTTCTTTTGTTCTAAGCTATCTCTCCACCAATTTTCCGCCAAACACGTACAGCCGTTAGAGTTATAAGTAATGTAACTAACACAACTTTCTTTTATATATAAAGATACGTATATATGTATGTACCTATCTGATTTATTTATTTATATGCATGTTATATTAAACTGCCATGACAAACACCACAGTAGTAGCTATAATACATCCTCTGATCTACCTTCATCAAATCGATTTCCATAAAGCTATTGGGATCCATTTTAGCATGGCTAGCGCTGTTTGGGATAGTACGGAGTAATTAAGTTAAAACCGATCTTCATTAAATAGGTTGAAAACAACGGATTCCGGCGAAAATATCGACCATAAAACCATATAATAAAATCAATTAATCTCAAATTTCCACACATTTCACCTCTGGTTTGTTTCAATAACAGTTATCCACTTTACGTCACAATTAACCATGAAAGAGTAAATAAATATCGGTTATTAAATTTAAAAAAATTGTGGTAAATTTTTTACAAAAAAATACGTTTTAAAACGTTTCAAATTTATCTTTGATTTGTAAAACCGATGAACACTTCAAAACTATTTAATATATTTAATTCTAGTTTTTTTTTAAATATTTGCCTAAAATATCAGCAGCGATTTTTTCGTTGATATATTTTTTTCTATCACCGATATAAACCTGATTTCGCTGAAATAAAAATAGTAGACGATCTTTTTCTTAACATGAGAAATCATTTCAATAAAAAATTTTCACCGTCTTAGAGAATTGACTTTTCTAACAGGTAGTGAATTCTATTATTAAAGGATAGAAAAGGTTTATGGATGTTCAACGTTCAAGAGTCATAGGATTATAAAATGTACAGCGAGCGACCTCTAGATTTATTTAATCAACTTGGCTTTTACTAGGCTTATCTTGGCTTTTTTGCTTCAACTAAACAAGATGAACTTTGAATTATAATGACATCTTACATACATAAACTCAGCGTATGTAAATTTTGCTTCTAAATTCAGTGATGAAATAGAAATATTAAGATATAAACCTGCAAAATATCAAACACGAATTTGTTGCGGTTGTAAAAGCGGACGTTGACCAAAAATGTGATTGATTCCGGCCGTAATGCCACAAACGCAGTTTTTAATATCGTTGTCGCTAACAGAGAGAAAAGCATTTTTTTATACAGACCACCGTACGAACGCGCCTCAGTCAGTTTTCACAGGAGACGGTAAATATTAAAAAATATCGGAATATTCAATTCAAAACTGTAATATTTTTTAAAAGAAAGTCTGAAACGTAAATCCGATTAGTTCGTTTTAA
Source organism: Danaus gilippus (assembly GCA_018231785.1). Lineage (NCBI taxonomy): Eukaryota > Metazoa > Arthropoda > Insecta > Lepidoptera > Nymphalidae > Danaus > Danaus gilippus. The sequence continues at coordinate 19,521 of DVQO01000225.1, forward strand.
TACGTTTGTTTATTACAAGTCTGTCTATAAAAAGGTAAAGGAAAATATGCAATTTTATTCAGCAAGATTTGAGAGGTTCCTAATGTAAATATTTTCTATTTATTGGTACCTTATTTTCTTATTGCACGAACGTTACCTATTATTAATTTCTTACTTTTTGCTTGAATTGTAACGCAGTCTAATTTCGACGATAAATCGTTCATATAGGATTTTTTAACTTTGTAACTATTATATTTTAATATTACAATTATTGTTTATTTTCAGTATCACCAATTTTACCCATGAAAAATATACAAATAAAACGCCCTTATTATTTATTTATCAATAGTAGGATACATTAACTATCAGACAATTACAATGGGAAATTTAAAATATTATTTGTATAGTAAAATATACATTTTATAGTCTCATTATTAAAATTTATAAGAAAAACCCCGAGGGAATATATTACCCAACAAAGTTAAATCCCAATGGTGGTTTTCGAGTTCTCGTTTAGTAAAATAACAATTTGTCGAGGTTAAATAAGTAATATAAAAAAAACAACTTTCTCGTATTAATATTTCAATGGGAACGTGATTTTAGGTTTTTATTAATATTCTAAGCTTTAAACTACATCATATGTAGTTATGTTACTACATTAAGAACCTAATTACAAATACCTCATACATGTGAGTTTTTATCCTGGCATTCTCACGGAATAGAAATGAACGCTGATGATTCTATTATGACATGTATATTGCATAACTTTGCCACTATATAAAACCAGTATCATATACTACATATATTCATTTAATATATATTTATTCAATACTAGCTGACCCGACGACAATCGTACTTCCCAATAATCAAAAATATCTGTTACATACTCTAAATTATCCTGTAGAAATATGAAAACAAAGTACACTAAGAAATGGCAAATGAATTATGTAGGTATTTTGTTATTATAACTCCCGCCACAAACCAACTCCTACCGATATATTTGTAAAGAACTTGTAAGTGTGTTTTAATTTTTTCTTCGTTTTAATGGAAATTACGTGAATATTACTGTCAGTGACACATTATTTTATTAAAAATATGAAATATTTTTACGTTATTTTTTCTTACATAAGAACCTTCTCCTAATAATAACTAAGACATTAAAAAAGAATTATTGAAGTCGGTCGGTGATGAGGTGACCAAGAGAAAAAGTGATTCATTTATATATATATCATTTGATTCAATTTCATTCGGAAGTACTCTTCGTAAAACTATACTGAATATTTTTTATACAATGTCATACAGTTTTAAGTACCATATGAGATTATTTATTTTAAGTTTATTGCCGATGAATTTATTTATGGTATTTACAACTGCGTTTCATTTCATTTTCGTTTATAAAGGAGTAGGGACAACAGAATGAATAAGTTTCACGTGAAAATATTCACTTTAAAATGAAGGGTTGGTAAATGTGGGGTTACATTGATACAATGGATTTTCTTACATGTTATATTTGATAATAAAGTTGTATTTTGATCGTATCGTCCTAAACAAAACACCTGAAAGTTCTATTTAAAAATCTGACTTTGATATGTTTCGGTAATTAACTAATATTGATTAAACAAAATATAAATTTATAGTGTCATAACATTTACAAAAATATTGAAATACCTTTTGGAACAAACATACGTACTCCAAGAATTAAGTTTTAATGGAAATTCATTTGCCTAATTCAATTTGTGTCATTTTCAAAATTGCGATTGAATATCAAATTGATACGCTGTCAAGCAGCAATGTTTGCAATAATTGCAGTTCTAAGAATATTGAATGATATATTCATACATATTTTTGTATAAATACATCGATATTCAAATATGTAGCAACATGATTATGTACCGATCCAGTGTTTTATAGTAGAACTATTCAGATTTGTCGACCCAGTTCCAAAGTGACTGAGAACAATCATTTTATATTCAACACAAATGCAATACATAATCTGAACGTCTTTTTGATGACGCCGGCCTTGGATTACATGTGGAGCAATAGAGTTCCTAATGTAGAACTTTATAGGCTGTTTTATATACACTTAATTCTTCATTGATTATATTCAGTTTACGGAGGTACGAAAGTGAAATTATTCATCAATTTTACATCAGCAATATGTATGTTTTAAAGGAATACTATGTTTATATATAAGTGTAGATTATTATTTATATAAAAGACCAAATACTCAATGAAATTTGATTTCTATAACGTCATGGTTGAATGTACGAATTGTTGAAGATGCTGATCAAGTTTTCACTTCCAACCGCCAACGTATGAGTAAAAAATGACTTGGAAATCAAAGAACTGGGAATAAATTTAGACTTTACAGACAGAAAAAATTAATTGGATGTTTCACCTTAACGTATTCCTGAAGTATATAAACAATATAATAAATCGCATACACACAAACACACATATGTTCATACCTCGCAACTAAATTATAACCGCGATGCATTATTACCAAAACAGTATGTATGAACTTTGAACTATCCCGGAGGTATAAGCATATTAAATTGGTGAAAACACATTTACCGTGAGTATTACAGACAGCTAAAGTGATAAATTGCTTGGTATAATACTGACATGTTCGCCTCTGTGTGCTTTATATTAGCCCCATTAAAACTTGTGACCTAATTGTATAGCGCAGGTTCCCAAAATTGTCTAATCTCTTAATAGCATCCGAGAATAAAATTAGAATGTATGGTATACGAGCTATTAGCTGCAACCGACATGCGCTGGTTTTTTTGTTAAAAATAATACTCAATTTTCAATCGTATTTGACGTCTAATAACAATCAGTTTTCGTTAAAGATGTGCTATTAATAAAGAATTAATATTAAATCAAAGGTCAAGTGGCAGTTTATTGATTTCAATCCTAACTTGTCTAACTTGGAGATATCTTAAGAAGAGTAGCGATTGTATTGATATTGCGGTTCAGAGTAAAACCGAAGTAATGTTAATTTAACTGTCTTTTGTACTACGAACAAGAGTCACCAATAATTACTCGGATCAGAGATTTATAGAACTTTAGACTAACAAATAATAATTCGTTATTATATGTATATCAAAATATCCGTACTGCAAAAGGTATGTCAGATATATTGTGTATATGTAATTCTACTGTAGGTACTCGTATGTCACTGAACTCCTAAATGGATGGACAGATTTGAATGATATTTCTGTACGCATTTGGATGAGGCACCACATGGTTTAGATCTACCAATTAACCCGGCAGATGACACTGCAGTCGTCATTTAGATTATTTAAAATAAAAGGTTGTAATAACGGTTACTATAGGAATTGTTTTAACACACTTTATACACTGCCAATCTGAACACAACTTTGATGTTCACGCGGGCGGAGTTGCGAACGAAAACTAGTAGTATGTATTTCTTCAATGTATTTTAAGCTCACAGTTAAATGTAAAAAATGTAGTGAAGTAACAAAGACAACATAACTAATAAAACAAAAATATAATAAGCGGGAACATTGCCATTAACAATTTGTAGAGAAAAATATTACAACAAGTAAGCAATTTAATGATAATACTTTTAAAAACTAATAAACCAACACATATTTCTTTAATAACATTGCGTTCGTAGTTCCGGGCCTAAAGAAACGTTACTTGAAGCTAATAGGTTGAATTCATTTTATATAATTAAGAAAAGTTTTCATTTATACTCAGTAGACGACGTGAGAAATAGATAATACGTAGATGAAAGGTGAACCAGATATATGTAAAAACTGGAAGCAATTTTAGGTTTGCTAATAATTAACTTTTCTGTCACTAGTAACGTATGTAAACAACATTTTTTTAAACATCTAATATAAAAAAACATGCGAATATATGGCAAAACGTAGTGAATCCTTTTGACGAACTGTCCACTCCTATTAGACAGAGCCTTACCACAAGTTCATGAATGGACTGAAAACACTTCGTATCAGTTCAAAGAGGCAAACTTTTGGTCATTACCTTACAATACAATATATTTGCACATAGCTCAATATGGGGTATGTGTATAGAAAACTCGCCTGAGGGCGGTGACGGAAGAGGCGGAACGCAGAGGAGAGGTAGTGGTTGCGG
>DVQO01000226.1:0-23613 GCA_018231785.1 Danaus gilippus
ACTCGTTTGAGAGAAGTTCAGTGACATACACACGTACAGAAGAATTATATATATAAAGATATAATGTTGAGATAGGGCATTTATTATTAACAATTAGAAGTCCCCCAGTGACGGAAACTGAAGATTTTTTTGGAAACAAAAATAATTGTAAAAAGTATCTTTATTGGAAACTTAACTAACTGAATAAACATTAAAATCAAATTAAAATAACAAATGTGCACATTTTGCTTAAACATCTTTCAAATCTTAAATTAAACCTTGGTAAAAATAATCGCAGTCCCTGCAAGTGGTTCCTAGTACTGGACAGACTTTTCTCTAACCCTAGAGTTAAACAGTTTTACTACATCTGACAATGATCACATACATTTGTAGGCCTCTGAACATTCTGAAATGTCAGCACAAGCTTCATGAGCCCACTCACGGCAATTGAAGCACTGTACTAGTCCTCACTGTTTTCGGCTTTTACTTCTTTGTTTTGCTTTTTCTTGCTTCTTTTGGCTTTTCCAAATTTTCATTCGTCACTTCTCCTCCACGGTTTACTGCAGAAGTCCTATTACGCAAAGTACTTTGTGGTATTTTGTATCGTAACAAAGCTTATTTTAAAGAAATTTCTTTAGTGAAAACCCTAGTGATTGCAATATGTAATATTTGATTCTCCTGTCGTTTCGAAAAAAAGTAGGGCATAAAAAATTAAAAAGCATAAATACTGCCAAGAACAAGGTAACATGTTTACTCTGACAACTCTGAGTCTGAGTCCGTTACCAGGACAACTCTGAGTCCGTTATCGGGGGATGAAGAACCATCAGAATAATTACATTGGATTTTAAAACTACATTAAAAATCTTTAAAAGCGTTAGTTGATTACAAACAGCAATAGAATATTATTGCTATTTGTAATCAACTAACCTTTATTAAGAATAAACATAAGCATTTCATCAAATATACTTTGTTTACGCAGTCTCTTCTCGCCAAAACCAGCAAACCCCGGCTATCACTTGTGACACCTGCGTCACTGGCTCATCACATTTTTTCACTTGATATTACGAATATCCTCCGCACCCCTTTTACTTGTGTTTGAATCTGTCGCGTTATTAGTCATCGAGATAGCATAAGTGTCCGGTTCTAGATGCCGTTTGGAGTTAAGGGACCTTCCCGTATAAGTATTCAACTAGTGTTTACTCGTTATAAATACAAGTAAATGTAAAAAATACCAATACCCGACATGTCCGAGTTTAAAGATATAATGTTGCATGGAATATTTCTATATTGTTGTTTTTACTTTATATTAATATATAAATTCATTTTCTTCATACAAAAAGGTTTATAAATATAGAAATTGTAATAATAATTAATATGTCTGAATAAAATGAGAGACGATGTAAAGTATGAATCACGAAATCACATTTAACCCAACCTGTTCCTGTCTAATAAGATTCAAGAGAGGTTATAATATTTAATAATCGTCGTTTATTATGTCTTAGCGCTAAACTATTACGTGATGTCGCAACCATGTATTTATTGCGTTCAGTGTACAAGGACATCTTTGTACGAGGTTCTAACAAATACATAAGCAAACTTGTTAGTTTTCATATATGGATTATATACAGCGACTCCTTGACTATAAATTGACGCGCTCCATAACTTGAACTAGTAAGTTGGCTAGTGAGGTGTTCAGCTCTTCTCTATAAATATTATTTATACTACATACGAAGCCCCACAGAAGCTTGAATAAAGATAGATTGATTTTTCAAACAAAGTAAAAGAGGTTATTTATAAGTGCTTTCATTGGATAATGAAATATAAAATTGTTTAATAACATATATAAATAAAATGAATAAACTTCTGTTTAAAATTATATCATAGTCAATTTTGTAATATAATTGTTTTTTTTTTACTCATGTCGTATGTAATGATTAAAGATTTCTAGACAGTAAGTCAAACGTTTGATAAAATCTGAAAGTAAATAATAATAATATACCATTTCTCTAATCAAAACAGCATTTCCTTTGAAAGTATCCCACCTCCCTAATACTCTGGGCAGCATTTGTTAGATACGTACTTATTTATTGATCCGTTTAAGGTTGACTTTTGTAATAAATAGGTTTATAATATTTGTAAATAGTATAGAGGAAAAAAATTAAAATTTATAATTATTTTACATCACAGTTAAAGCATAATACGACGACCTATTTTTTAGTTTTAAAGAACTACTTCTACGCCCAGCTGTTTAAACCATTATACTCATTTTGTTTTTTGCTAAAAATATCAATGCTTATGTATAAAACTTACAAAAGATAACTATTTCAAAAAGATTACAGTTTTTTTTCGAACGCGACTATAACGATTACCCACGTTAAACCAAACTATAATTATGTCATTACATTTAAGGTTTAGTTATCAAGTTTCGAATACAATATTCGAACAAATTAAATAAAGTTGGCGATGTTCCATTGGTGATAGGCACACCATTAGAGTCGGCTGTGACTATTAGTGTTCGTTCCCGTTTTAGCCGCAATCTCTTTCAAGTCGACATTTTATTATCGAGCGAGTCAGCTTCTCTGTAATCCCTGGAGTTGTACGGTGGACCATGTGAGTACTCGCATTGTGGCCCTAATGCTTTCAGGCATAAAGCTACGGTCATACGAATATAACTTGCCATGTGTACCTCACGATAAAACGAAATGTAAAGGAAATAAAATCAAATTAAAGGAAATAAATTACTCGTTTTCATAGAATTGTAACAAAATAATGTGTATAAAAATACAAACCACACACAATGACATCTAAATAAATAAATAAAAAATATTATAAATACACAGAGTGCTACATAATTCATTAAAAAAACCGAGATTCATTTAGAAATATTTTGCTGCCTACTTAATATTACACCCAATGAGTCTGAAAGGTTTGTTAAATTACTGTAATATTTGTTTTTACCACCAATGAAATATAAATTTTGAGCATTAATAACTTCTATATTAACACTTACCATCATGGGAGTCATAGATGTAAATGATTTCTTTCCATCCGTAGTGTACTATTGTATCGACGATTGCCCTGTGGTAGTCCGGTCGCATGCTAACCGCGTGGTCAATTAATCCCGACGATGGCGGAATTACCTGATGACATAAAATAAGATTAATTTCTTATAAACATAGGAGTGCATCAATGTGGTTTCTATCTCATAATATCGCAAATATGTATCTTACTACTATATATGTTATTCAATAATAAATAGACTTCTGATTTGAAAAAGTATTTAAGTCATCTGATCAAAGGAATTTAAAATAAAACTTTCTCACTGGACTTATTTAGTCTGATACAAAGTTTTCATTGAGTAGAGTTATGAACATTATTCTCAAGTGTTTCCAGAAGATATTTAGGAAAGTGGATCTTTAAGCAATCAAATTTACCGGTAGCAAATTAAGCTTAATATTTGCACATTTAATAAAATACATGTGTGTTGAAAACTGCTCTCTAAGAAAAGGTAATTAAGATATTTTTCAATAAATTAAGATATATTTCAAAAGCTTTTTGTTGACGTTAAGGTATATTCTTTTTTTAAAAGGTAATTTTTATAGAATCCCGAAATTAAAAGTATACAATGAAAATGTTAAAATTCTGTTTATCACAGCTTTTTCGGGTTTGACAAAATATGGACCCTTTCTGGGACAAGATTTAATCAATTCTTTGTTTTTAAATATTTATGAATTGTTTTCTTCGTAGTTATTGTTATGAAATTCTTTGCCGTCTTCAATATTAAAGATCATTTTGTATTGTTCGATTTAAGTTTTTTTCACTGTTTATATATTTCCTTCTTTAAAGTCTATCTTAGATATCTTACTCATTACTTTTAACTACAAAATCGAAATTTTGGTTCTATATGTATAAGAGTTGAAGAAGATCAGAACTGCATAGCATATTTAACAAAATATCCAATAACTGTCACGTACATGATATTCAAGATAATGGAACTTGGTGAATTGTTCATTTCACAATTGGTCTATTTGAACTTAAACCATTCTTTTTGTGTATAAAATTGGACTAATCGTTTTGGTCTGTAAAAGAAAGGTGATATTTTATCAAAATAAATATGTATTACATTTGATTTAAGAATAACTGAGACTTAAAATTTTATAACATCTATTGTTTTAAATTTAATAAAGCTTTTAGCACACTTACATTATTTTATACATATAAAATTATGTAATTATCTTAAAAACAATACTAATTTGTAGTTCATTTATCATGTGAAAAGTATTTACTCAGTCACAGCAAACAATTAGGGTGCAATGTTTTTTAAGATACTGCTTTAGAGAATTAAATTATTCACATACATATATAATGTAAGTAGTAGGTACGTAATACCCTAAGTAATGTAGTAATAGGTACAATTTATTATTTTTTTAAATCAATTAACTTTATTTGATAAATAAATAAATTCTTAATAAAGTTACGATATATTGTCAGAACAAATAAACAATTTACTATTTTTCTGAATTTATGGAAAATTAATATAGATAAGGGATTAAAAAACCCAATACTGCTTCTTGCTATATAAAAGGCTAAATACCTTTTCAGGAAACCACGGAGTAACGAACGGCATTTGAAATGTGTTGGTGTAGGAGTGCAGTGTATCAAACGATTCCGGAGTGACTGCACCCAGCATCGCAAACACACCTCGCGCAAATTGGTTGCAAACTGCGGACAAGGATATTTGAATAATACATACCATTTATATCTACCTTCTTTACAAGTTAGGATAATTGAAATATATATTTATTATGCTTCTAAGATTGAATAATGGAGTATAATTTAAAAAATAATAGAACACTTTGATCTCGAAAACTCCAAAGCTTGTTCAATATTTAATAGTAAACTAAATATTTATGTCATAGTGGCTTTAAACATTTTTTAAAACTTCCATAAGTTAAAATAAATGAATTTGAAATATTGATTAAGCAATAATCTATATGAAGTGATAGTTTAAGTAGTTTAGTGATTAATATTTGGAATATATGTGATGTATTCAATGGTATTCCAAATAATTTATCTTTGAATTTATAAAAATTTAAATCAATAAAAACAGAGTGTCTGGATCTCAAATATAAAGTCTAATAAACAGTCTAAAGTTTTCATTGAAGGTAGGTATTAATTTAGAAAATGTAGGATTAAATAAATTTTACCAAATTAAGAAATGTCACCTGAATAATAAAACCCTTACCTAAGCAATCAATTTCTAATATTAGGCTTTTTACTGTACATGAACAATTTTATTTTATTTTTCAGCCAACAGGTTACAAGTAAAGTTAACGCCTACTTTTATCGTTACAAAAGCCGTTCAATTATCTAAAAGTCTTAGAAAGTGGTCATCGTATTACGTTATTTCCCAACCGACTCGCACCTCCATTGCTGTAATTACACTCTAACACAATTACCCTAAAAGCCTGTCACTGGAGAGAAATTTAATGAACTCTGTAATAGATTGAATTGTCTTACAATTAATCTGCCTTTCACCTTTTGTCTTCAAGGATGTGTATCTTGCTAAATGTCTATAGTATTCTATCATTGAATTTTTTATTGATTTATCGTGTACAATATGAATATATTATATATTGTTTTGACTCTTTAATTCTCGGAATTAATGCCATCCCTTAACTCAAAATAATGAACCCATTATGAGTAAACAAGGTGTAATTTTTTTTAAAACATAACTCAAAACTAGGTCTTGTAGATTTATAATATAGAACGTGCAGGTCATAAATATATCTATAGTCGCAGTCAAATAAGCCAAAGTATCAAGTATCAAGTAGAGTAAGAGGAGTAGCATAGGACACAGTAGTCAGCCATAGCAAGCAGCGATTACACGAGTCAGTTAATCATTGATGAATTGTTTTTAATAATTACCCTAGCTTTTTTAAAAAATAGATAGTCTTTGTAATTTAAAAGTGTTATAATATCAAAGTTTTCATATTATATGTTAAAAATAACATGTACACTCTCATTTTTACTTCTTTTTTGGATAATTTAAGGGCGAATTAGTTTTTGAAAATTCGTTTGTTAAGTTATTAGATGAATTAAATTTCATAAACATTATCACGACAGACAATCATTATAAAACATTTCTTTAAAATTATTCAAGACAAGACCACAGGATATAAAAACTGCTCATTACAGCGGATAGGCGCTCATCCCCTTACAAGCGATTTGCTTTTGTTTCTACTTTTAATTTCCGAGACAGTATTTTTGTATTGTTCTTTTTTTCAGAAGCTTATGTTATTTTTCGCCTTTCCGCGATATCTCTGAGACGCAATGACCGAGGATTAAAGCATTAAAACGATAAGTTTTTTCCAGAAATACCAATGAGGATGATGCTTTTGTCAAGAAACAGTATCTACAGCTAACTTTCACAAAAGGATTGTTTAAAAAATTAGATGAGCGTATTAAAAAACACCTTTTTCTGTCCTCGTTTAATTGATATTCAATAATTAGTTATAAGACAGGCGTGTGGGTACGTTCGTATTTATATTAAAATAAATATAAAAAAATTATAAGATTTCAATTTAGAATATAACAAATGACCCAATATTGTTATTATTTTCGTAAAAATGTAAAAAGTCATTTTGCAAACAAACACATCTAAAAAGTATCAACTTATCAGGGACAAGTTTGTGATTTTATCTTACATTTTGTCATGTTACATTTTTACCTAGAAATGTATCTTGTGCATCAATTGTGAGATAAAGGGAGCTTTTACATATACACACCATAAAGCTTTTATGACTAGGTGAGGTTAATATTATGTGGGATGAGGGCTTTGAATTTTAATGCTAAAAGAGTACCCTAGCTTCTTTTGTTTTTGCTCCACTTTTCGCTTGTAAAAAGAAAGATTATAACCGAGTGTCATGTTAGTAGGCGTTATGTAATAAATAATTTAATTTTACTACTTATTATCAATAAAGTTTAAGCCATTGAAACGTGTAAATTACATTAAATAAGAAAATCCAAAAGTTTTCGAAATTTCCAAACCTTTTATTTTAAGATGTTACAGGTTTAATGCCAGGAGCTATAAATTGAAAATGAGTAAAGTAACAAGCAATCATCAAATCAATAAAAAGCTCCAATCACTCAATGTCAACAATTCTAACGTTTCTTGTGAATGGATATCCTTTAGAAGACTGTGAACCTGAAGTCGAGTTTTTCCCTCCAGATTAAATGGATGTAGGGAGATATGCTTTTCATAATGATCTGCTATGGACTATCAAAAATAATTACCAGTATTACATATTTTTCAAAATTAAAACTATAGCTCACGTCGTGAAAGAGAAAATTTTATTATATAACTTACTGCAATATATAGTGGTAAGATAAAAAGTTCTACACGATTCACATTTTACAACCCCCCCGTTACGTTTTCAAAGAAAATTCTCTAAAACAAGTTAGAGACTTGAAAGGGAACTATTAGCATCTGTTGGCAAGAATGAGAAAAATATTATAGAGATCTTTACTGAAATACATCGATAGCTAAAGTCTGTCAAAACGTTTTTCAACTCTTAAGATATTTTGTAATAGAATTCAAGCTTGTTAAAGATAGTATTTATAAAGCTATATTACATATCATAATATTGTAGTGGAATCTTTAAAAGGAGCAGACCTCACAAAATAGAAAAAAAATCCTTAAACTAGAATACATACTTTGCAAAATAATTTGATAGTGTCATATATTAAATATTGATTAATGAATTAATTATGAATCAAATTAAATTGAAAAAAGTTTTATAAGAGTTCATAAATATTTTAATATGTGAATTTAAGAGGCTTTTCATTGTTCAAAACCTACCAAATAGTTTTCTTAGGAATCAAATTATATTATCTTTTTAAATTGATGCTCAATATTCAATTATTATCGCATTAAAGGTTTCTTAAACTTTTCAAGAAAGATGTTATGTATGTTAATTTGCATTTGAAACGAAATCTTTAAAACGAGTTGTCCTTTTTGTAGAAAATAATGTTTTGGTACATGCAGATTTAGAGACACACAAATCATATATTTATAAGCCCCTTAAATACAAAATCTTTATTAATTTAATGTACTAAGTTGATGAAAAAATATCAAAATATAAAACGCAAGTATTTCGGTGCATCTGTCTTATTCTACGTAACCATGGTTTAATCGTTATTGTTCAGAGAACACATATATAACATTTATCGCTTTACATATATATAACATTTATCGCTTCTCGTCACATTGACCCACAAGTTGCAGGTGACAAAAGCGTATGCATTAAGAAAAAATAGGCACGAATAACAAAATTTTGGAACCGTTGCTATGGCCGAAGAAAGAATAAATTCATTTCACATGTGTTTACCTGTTATGAATACCACAGGAGGCTTTTTAAATTGTGCTTAAAATTATAGTTACTTGTCAAGGTTGATTTTTTTATCAACAGCGAGACCTAAAGAATCTATTTTGTCTCAAACTATTCAAAATTGTCACTAAATATTATTTAGAGTGTCAAATAATAATCTGTATAATATTAGACTCGTAGATTTGAAAACTTTCATATTTTAAGACACTCTGTCCATTCAAGTTAGTAAGTTGAAATTCTAAAAAAAACGTCCCATTTGTCTTATCATTTCTTTATGAACAAAAGATTAGTTGGTGTCTAGTGTTTTATTAAAGGTTTAAAATAAACATCTGTAATAGAATGAAAATAAAAAGCTCTTTTTATACGTTGGTTTTCACTTGGATGAAAAATAAAATATTTTTTAAATAAATTGAATTACACATAATATTTTACAATCTTTTTCTTAATGAGTAAATGTAAGTGTTAAAAATATTTGAGAATATTCAGTAAAATATAAACTCACCTTAATTTGTTTCAAACCATCTATGAAAATTCAAGCACTCGGAAATTATGTTTCGCAAATTATTATTTTTTTGTAATTTTTTCTTATAACAGCAGGCAGAATTTTGAAACAGAATTGCTCAATAGTAGAAAAACTTTTCTATCTTTGTCCACTCTACACTGTACTCTTTGATCACGTTAACAATATTATGTAATTTTAAAGCAAGTTACATAAACTCTTATTATAAATATCAGTTTCATTTAACCTATTAACACTATACTTTTCTTGTAAATCGTTAGTATTCCATGACATATTTGCAATAAATTTTACTGATAATTAGTATTTAATTTTATAAGTACTTCAATTTGAGTTTCCATAAATTATCTATATCACAAGCAATTTTTTCAAATGGAACTATGCAACAGATACCTTATAAATCAATTAAGTCTATGTTTTCTCAAATTCATGTTGACTCATATAAAATAAACATATTAAAAAACAAAGAAAAGTAATGAGAAACATATAAATATTAAAAATATATTCTTATACTCTCCATATAGTAAGGGTATTATAGTTTTTTCTGCTTATAATATTATATTATAATATTTAGTGACAAGTAATACTTACTCAGGCGTGATAACTTGAATGCGTCAGCGGTGTTGATAACATCGACATACGCTTGAAGCTCCAAGCGACGGCTGCTTATATTCTGATTATGAACAGTCATTGCGTATTTGAAGACATTTTGTATTTCTTCTGTATTCTGGTCGAAGATTGCACCTGGTAACATAAATAAATAGACATAATATAATTTATCTCTGAATGCTTTTTCAAGGTTCATATTTTTAGTATAATTTTAAAACTTGAAGCTTTATTGTGAGTCGTCGATTTGTTGTAACTGTTTTGCCGTGTCAAAGTTACCAGGTTTTTTGTATGTACGACATATTATATAATTTACTAGAGGGTTGCTGTTCACTCGAGTAATTGGTGATGGGATTTTACACTCATTAAATTACCTAGGCGTGCTCAGTGGATGTGTGCTTTGCACATATATATCCTTATTCAGTATTATTACATGGTTTTTTAATAAAGCTATTTATGAACGTAGAAAAGTTTTATTAAAATAACTTACATATAGAAAAACAAAATAAACTTTGGCTAAGGTAGGTTACTGATTCAAAATATATGCTTTTATCAATATTACAAAATAAGTTACTTCGCCTGTAAGATTTCTGTAAACAGATCTAGACATTAATAATTTCTTATTAAAATAGGAAATGATTCTTACGAGAAATCGCTTTACGGCGTAAAACACTTCATTTGACATCTTTATCGGTCTTCGAAAAGGCAGCCCGTATTCCTGTCGGGTGTCATCGGCTAATATATGACCACCGACCGGAACGTTTATCTGAATCGCCTGTTATGGCGGTTGAATAGGACTTGTATACAACGGTGGTGAGACTATAGGTACTCAAAATATTACCTCTATCTAATTTGGACTGTGTAATAAAATATGTCTTGATCAAATTAAAAGTGACAGTTAATGAAAAAGATATTTTAGTAATAAAAAATTATAAAGGTTTGGAGTAGTCTTGATAATTATATCATTTACAAGCTGTTAGCATCAAGTGTATTAAACGGTTATCACTTATTTATCTTTTCTCTTATATTCTTCATTAAAATAAAAATTAATTTTATGATGAGTAATAGTCACTTTTTTCAAATGATTTAAGAATTCTAATGGACAATATTTTTTCATATATTATGAATCAGAGCTAAAAGATCTCCAAAACGACGATTCCCCTACGTGGACACACTATCCTTATGTCTTTTTTCACTCCCACGAACATTATTCGGTGAGAGCCATTCCGAAGCTCCATTCTCAGTAATATTTCTTCCATTTGCTACGTCATTTCTTTCTATATCACGCCGAAATGTTTCATTCCAGTTTATGGAAGTTCGGCTTTCTCTGCAGCCGTATTCTCTTAACTGATTTTAGTAATTGTTTCGCCTTGACTGAGCGTTTAGTGGAGGAAAAACGCTAATGATCTTTGAACGAACTAAATGGTTTTCTTGCCAGGGTAGATTGTTTTATTGGCATCGGTTTGTTCTTTTGTAGGAGAATTTTTTGTATTTATTTTTAAAATTATGTCTATTATTTTTTGAATTTTATTATCTTATATATAAAACTCAAACTTTTTCAATGTTGTATGGTTATATTTATTAATTTCATTTTAAAGTAACATCAGTTCTGAGATGGCAAGAAGAAACTGCACCTACTGGTTTGTTAAAAATAAATGCACCTTACAAATGAAAACTTTAAAAAAACACAGTTAATTATTTAAAGTTAAATCAATAATATCTAAGCTTTTTTATATAAAAATTTTCATATTATGTCCACCTGTTTTTGTCGTTTTTTTATACTTTATTATAATTATAGCGTATAAAAACGGCTTAACGAATATTTATATATTGTTATTTATAATTTCAAAGTAATCTTGGTGTATATAAAGTGAAAATATTTTTTTAAAAACTTAAATACACTATTCTCATAACAATCATCTTCAGGGCATCATTTTTCCAGCATCCGCTTTTAAGTGTTCGCAATGTTTATTTCATTGGAAGATATTTTCTCTCATACAAAGTTAATAAACTATAACAGTTTAAATTGTTTTAACAATGTTAATGAGTTTTGTTCTATTCCTTACTAATTAAGTGACAATAAAAGTCCTTATTGTTCTTTCTTTTATTCTGAGTACTGATTTTATAAATTGTTATATTGATATGAAAACATTTAAACCTAAACTACCTATTATTATGCCTATAAACAGATGATATATCGTTGAAAAACGTTTGATCCATGTTGTTTTGATAAAAAATATTATTTTATTAAAATCATTACAAATCAATTAAAATTTAACTGTGATTCAATTTATCGAAGATTTTTTTAAACACAAAAGTCGTAATTTTCGTACCCTCAAATTTTTATGAAAAGAAATTTTTTTTTTTTTATATCAATAACATAATAATTTCGTAACGTGTGGTGTCTAGCAGTGGTAAATAAATAATAATTTATATCCAATATAATTATTGGACTCATACAAATTATATTTCAAGAAAAATAGTAGGGCAGAAATATAACTATAATTGATGTTGAAGTGACTAAAATATTTATTTTTCTATTTTTGTTACTGTTTAAGCAATAATATAAAATTTACGACAAGTTCCCACGATCTTCCCTGGTTGAAGATTTTCTCAACAATAAGTAGAAAACAAATTATCATTATTATTTACCTATATTGTAGTATATAATTAACTAAATATAAAGTAAAGATTATTTTTGCTAATATTTTAAATGAATCACAAAAAGTTTATAAATTTTATTATGAAAATAAGACGGTTGTTAGGTGACGGTGTAATAAGTGTTCGTGCGATTAAAATATAAACTGACTTTATGCGGTGTAATCAGGGGACGCCTCGGCTACTGAGTAGACTTGGCTATTCTACACGGGTCTGACTCAGCAGTTCCGTGTGAAGTCAGTTTTTGGTTTTATATTTCTTTTATGTTTTTAGATTCCGAGATTTCTTTAAGAATTGTATTAAAATTAATGTTACTATTTGTTCAACCGCTGTACAACATAGTCAAATCTTAGTTGTAATTTACTTTTAATGAAATTAAGTTAAATAATTTTGGTTTCATTGCATCCACCGACCTTCGAAATCATAATTCGGTTTCGATTGCTACCAACAATTCTTTTTTTAATGTTTATATGTTGTTGATATTGTAATTTATATTTAATAATTTGTATAATACCCCTAATAAAATGAAAATCATGTTACTATATTGCAAACACACTTGGTTTTAAAGGAATCGTTAGCTAGAAGTTGAAAAATTATAGTTTATAAAATCTTGCCATTTATTGAAATATTTATTTTTCATTTTAATTTGCATTTTAGGTCACACATGATGGTTTTGGGTAGTTTAATGAGTTGACAAAATGATGCACAAGATTCTCAGAATAAACTAGATACCTTTAGCAACAAAACCTTCAATAAGGAGATTGATAAAGAATGTGCGACTATTTTTTTTTTGTTATAAGGATTGTTATCCGAATATATATTGCATAAAATCAAATATAGATTTGAAATAATATCTAAATATCTTATAGTTGTCCAACAAAAATCTGCCTGATACTACTTTTTAAAAATAGAAATTTTTCGACGATGAAAAGAGATATAGGAATTAAAGTTTCCAATTCCTGCACACACCCTCCAAAGTGTATCCTATGAAATACTTATAGTGACAAAGATGACAAATCCTGAGAAACTCCTACATCGACCACCATTCAGAGGGATGAGTAGCCACTAACAATTTATTCTTAGAGCAAAGCCAGAAGCTATGGAATACAAATGATGAAGAGGAAAAAATAATAATTAATTTTTTTGGTGATCTAACAAATTAAAAACAGAAACAAAATTCTTTCAAGTTCGCATTTTGAAATTCAAGTAATTATAAAAATCATAACTTTGATTTTTCAATTCCAGTAGGTATTATTACCTATAATACCTTAAAAATTATGTGCACTTATAGAGTTCAGAAAGTATAGTTAGTATAAAATTCATTACAAAGAAAGTTTTATTGCTAGATAAATAGTTTGATTGAAAGAGTAAACTTTATAATCCGATCAATATTCCACTGAAATGCATACTACTTCGTAATGGCAGATAAAATAAAAGAAAAACATGAAATGCACGTGCATTTCATATTCCTGCTGGCAGCTTCTGTCGTGTTTAATTAAATAGCTGCAACAATACATTTGAAATAACGCTATATACATTCCTGAACTATGTGAAAATAGAAAATAATTTTTGAACTAATTGTTTTACCTTACAACTTTTAATATTATGTAGGCGGTACAAAGATTAAACGAAAACAAAGTGTATCAGAACAAGTTTTGCAATGTAAGAAGTACATATTGGAAAGTAAGATAGGCAAGATAAGTTTGCCCTATAATGGTAAAAACTTTATCCAAATATTGTTAAAAGTTCTCGCTGCTATTTTTCGAGAACAAAATATGGAATACTATCTTCAACAAACTAGTATCCGGAAGTAAAATGAGACATTTAAACGTGACTAAAATAAAAAGTTGTAATTTAACTTAAAAGCCTCAATGGTTGTGACGTTGCATATCATTTTAGAAAACCTTTATTGGCAACTTCTGAAAGTGGAATTATGATTTTTTTTTAAATAAAGGCAAATTTCCCTGGATAAATGTAATCCAAGAGTCTTCGATACAAGAAAGTGAACAAAACAGCCTAAAAAAATAAAACTCCCTCCTCAAATAAAACCCCTCAGACAGTACGGGTTCACGTTAGAGGTCCTTACAGCAGGAGAAACTCGGAATTCTGAAGCGTTACCAAAACTCTTATACTGTCTTCCCGACCGGAACATAGAGTTCAGTTGTGATGCTATTCCTGTTCAAAAAAGGTAACGATACTTCAGATGAAATCCAAAAAAAAACTATAAAGCACTCTTCTTCTTGAAATATAATCCTAATGACTTATAATTAAATAATATGATAGAGTAAGATGATAAATATAAGTGAAGTATATAATATTATTTAGGTTTATAGATAACTTTACAGTCGAAATTGTGGATCTTTAAGATCAAAATATGTTATTATTAGCGAAATATGTAAAAGCTTCGGAAAGCCCCCGGTCCTGACGGAATCACCAACGAAGCCCTCCGTCACCTTTCCGCACGTGGCATATCGGCGGTGACGCGCCTATATAATAGAGTCCTCAGTACTGGCCACTTCTGGAAAGAACATCTTGCTGCCAGGGAGCTATCGTCCCGTCACGCTGCTGTCCACCGTCTCGAAGGTTTTCGAAAAGCTTCTGCTAGTGCACCTCACACCACACATCCAACTACGCGACGAACAGATTGATTTCAGAATGGAGCACTCAACCACGCTCCAGCTCGCGAGGCTTTTGCACATCCTCTCGGTGGCTCTAAACAAAAAAGAGTCAGCTGTCGCAGTGATCCTCGATATGGAGAAGGCGTTCGATCCCATATGGCACCCCAGCCTATTGTACAAGCTGACCACATGCACTAATCCTCGCCGAATAGTCAGGATTGTAGTCACCTTTCTTCCACCAGGATAGGCACTTCCAGGTGTTGGTGGAAGGCACCCTGTCTTCGCAACGTCAAATCAGAGCCGGTGTGCCAAAGGGAGCTACTTGTCTCCCTTATGCTATGCCAGGTATACGGATTCTAGCGCTCTACGCCGACGACACTGCTTTAATAACAATATCATTAACTCCCGCTGAAGTGGCGACGAAAATGCAGCGTCAGATGGACTAACTTCCCCAGTGGTTGGACAACTGGAGACTCAAAGTGAAAGTCACAAAAACTCGGGAGATATCCTTGGGGAGGCGACACCTATCGCAGCCCCTTACCATGATAGGACAGCCTTTTTCATGGTCAGCCAATTCCATTAAACAGCCAATTCCATTGAACAGACGTTTAGTTTTCCGTATCAAATCACCACCATATTCACCGACACCGCCTGCATTCACCTAAGGGGGCCTACTCCCCGTAAAGCTTACCTCGACCCCCAGCAGGGGGCCTGAGATGACTTCGGTGTATATCAATACAGTCAGTGAGCGGATCTACTAGAAGAAATTTCTCAACAGGAAATAAAAAAATTCTTGAAAGCTGAATCAGCATAGTTTAATCTGTACAAAATATGTCTACAAGTTAAGTTATTCTGAAGAGTTATCGGTGATAGTTCCTTACTGCGTGAAATAATCCAAACCACCGAGTTGTATAGCTGGCCCTTTGGAGTTAGTGGAATTGTCTTCAGATACAGACAAAACAAGGATTACTGTTGACGCCCGTTAATATGAAAATTGTGGGTATATTTGTTTTCTTACGCGGGTCACCGTATCGACGATGACGATGTATTTTTTGAACGCTCTTATTCTGCATTAAATCGTTGTACGAAACACTCGAAATTCACGCTAACATATTTGACATAATCGTTTCTGCATATTCAAGTTTAAAAAGGTGTAAACCATTTAGACCTAACCTTACAATTGAGTTTTAAGGAAATTTATCTGTTTAGAGTCTTTTTCAAATATAAAACTTATATCATAAAATATTATTATAACAATTAAACATTTATCTGCACATCTCAAAAACTTAATTTAATAATATTATGTTGATTTTTCATTTACAGTAGATCTTTAGCAACTTGCTTGCACAAAAATGAATAGAGCAAAACAACAGCTAATATCAATAACAACTGTGCACCGGTATCATACAGATTTATTACGCGCCATAAACTTGATTTCATTCACACTTAGCAAAACAATAAGGGAAAACCGATTGAATGGACATTACTGGATGTCTGTTGGTGTCTGATATTTATGAGTTTCGTGCTTATTTGAAATACCCCTTGTTTAAAACGATTTCAGTTTATTTTACCTATTATCTTTATACCTAATAGTAAACATATTTATTGAAGTTGATTTAATTTATTATAAATAATTCGTAAATGGATACATATAAAAGTTTATTCATTATATACAATTATTTATGTTAAATAAATTATTAGAATACACTAAATTATATCGGAAGTAAGGGTAATTCTTTAAAATTTATTCATGCTTTGCTTGTCTCGCTAGGTAAGTACTTCCAATTTAAGTCATATTTGTGAAGTCTATTATTCCCAACCAATGAAAATATTTTGGTAGGATCATGAGCTCATAACTCATATTGAATATCTAGATACCGTCGTGAGATTGATTGCACAAATTTTTTTTTTAAGGCAATTACATTAAACTGACAAGTGTCTTAATTTAAAAATATTCTCTCGTTCCTAATAACACACTTCGTTTCATAACATAGTCTACGATGAAGCTGGTTATTAAAATCAAGATATTAAAATAAATTTTATTTATTCTGTATGTTTCCAATTCTAGACAGAGCCAAAAGACAGCAGGTATCGACAGGAGAAATTTTCGGCCATCACAAACTCAATCGTAAGTTTAAAATATTTAACTTACCTGGACCTGACAAATCAGCCAAAATATTTGTGGCAAGAAAGTTTGGTCAATCTTAATGGGCTTTAAGTCAAAACTAAACATACGTCAACTTGAAAAAATTTACACCGTAATTAAATATCGTTTCAAATAAAACGCAGTAAAGGATAACAAAAAGAGCAACTAAAAATAGAAAATAGAATAGGAGACGCCGTCGTTGTTTGTAGCTTACTAATAGCCAAATTTCATTTTTATATTATTACTCACAATTTACATTGCTTTAACCTTTCTGGCACATTTACCCTTACTTACCCTTGCCTACATGGATGAAGTAACTATACTTCAAACCGATCACCAGTTTATTGTTACTATTCATTACCTTCTCCATGTGAGAAAGAGGCCTTGCTCAGCAGTGGGCTTCTGATAGGCTGATGACATTCATTAGTTTTAATTGAAAATATTAGAGAAGCAAACAAAAAAGACGTATTTGTGAAGTAAACGTAAAGAAAAAAAGTTGGTATTATTTGGATTTGATATAAATCAATACTCAACTAACAAGCCCTTAAATCTGATAACTAAAATAGCGAAAAAAGCTCTTTTTTTATTAAATAATTTTTTTGAGTTATAAGTTATTGTCTTTCGAGTTTCGGATTAGAAGTCGTTTATTATAATTTTTGAAATATTAATTAGTTCCTTGTGTCATGTTTTACATGCAGTGGTATTTTATACTTATAACGGTTGTTTTAAATATATTTACTAAAAAAAAGGTTCGTTGTCGAATACTGCAATAAATTGAAATAGTGAAATGTTATTCAATAAAGCTATTAACTTTTTGTTTGTTTAAGTTTCCGAGGAATTTTATTTTCAAGATATTTGATTAAAAAAACATGGTAAATATTAAGAGAATATTAAAAATTGTAATAGTAGTTATCATAGTTAGACATCCTCTTAACTTAATATCATCAAAGTCTAACAAAATGAATATTTAAAAAAAAAACACATGATTTAAATGTTTATATCTATTCATATAGTTCTATGATTTCAAATATTTTTTTTTTATAATTGACACTTATGAACATAAATTGTGATATAGATCTCGAAATATTTTCTTGTTATTTATTTAATGATTCAGGTTTCATGAGAAATGGAAGCAGAATAATCATTTGATCATTTGAATTTTTTTCAGAATAATTACATTTGCAAAAATAAAGTCATTGGTGCCTTTTGGTGTTTTCATGTTAATAATGATAAAATATAGTGAAAAGAGTCAATTTATTCTCCAAAATCTTTTTCAATTGCTAAAAAATATAGATTACAGACCAGTGTACATGGGAATGATAACTGCTCTAAAGATTGAAGGAAAAAGCTATCTTATTAATTTTTAAATATAAAAACTCGGAACATCTTTAGGTACATGTATGTAATAACAGGTAAGATCAAAAAGGGTGAATTAGGTGAGCGACACCTCAGAATCTGGGAACATACAAGAAGCAAAGTAAATAAGTCAAGACACTTCAGTATTGGTTTACTGAGTACTGTAATTTTACTGCCAAATAAATGAATTTAGGAACGTTATATATCAAAATCTCATAATACCTACCACTTATAATCACCCTCCATAAATACAATATTACGCATATGATTTTTGTTCTTTATAAATGATACGGCTTGTTCTATCAGTATCCATAATAATATCGTAAAGATTTAAAAGATTTTCATTAAATCCAAATGAAAATTATTAAAACTTTATTTTTATATGGAAATGTAGAAAGTCGATATTCAATAAACCGAACATAATCTGCAAATGCGTGTACAGCAAACAGCAAGTAAAGGTATAATAATAATAACATACATACATATTATAACTATGGTCACAGTTTCAGTCTTGTAAGGAGACCATTTAATTGGGAGAGATACGTGGAAACAAAGTTATTGATAAAATCATACTAAATATCATGTTAAGTCTAGTTTCCATTTGATTTATTACTTGAAACTTTTTTGTTTTTTATTAATTTTTATAATGGCAGACTCCTTATATTTCATTTTTTTTGGAGACCATTAAATAAAGAATTTGCAATCATGTTAAAGTTTAGGAAACCGTTCTGGATCTAACCATATGAATAAACACATATGAAGCTTTAAATATTTTATTTCGATATTCACCATTTCAAGCAGAAAAAAATGTAAACACAAATATGTTTAAAAGGCGTAAACTAAAAATACTTTTTCCAAGATATTTTTGGGTTTCATACCAATCAAACTTTTGGTCATCTCCCCGTCGATAAAAAATTTCTTATAATGTTAATGAAGCTAATAATTTACAAGTAAATAAATTACTGATAAAACTACTAACAAAGGGTGAATATTTCAATATACAAACAATTTTTATTGAAGAGAAAGAGTATTTTTACATATATTCTGTGTTTTTTTTTGAAATGCTAGTGGTATACTGTCAGTTACTTCTTAATATTTATGGGGAAACAGAAATAAATTTAATCCAATAAGCCGTTAATTCCCAAATGGTTATATCATCATAATTAAATCTTTCAGTTTGACATTAACTTGCATTCATGTTTTGTATTTATTGATTATAAACCCGGGTTATTAAAATTTACTGAAAAAACCTCATAGTTGTGCTACGTTAATGGCTAAGTTGAATTGGTTATGTCACCAGAACTGTTATAATTTTTGGTATCTTGCAAATCATTGAAATAAGACCATTTCCACATAAAATAACAAGGATTGATTTAAATCAAATATGATAAATTTTAAGTAAAAAAAAAATAATATTTGACATAGTTGACACTATGTCAAGTTAGAGCAAGTTACGATAAAAAGGAATTTCTTTACGAAAGGAAATTTCTGTTTTTAGAATTTTATGCACTAGTAATGCTATTTAAGATTATTATTATTAGTGAGTATGACACATCGTGCAAATATACTATTATCTTTGTTTTGACAACCACATACAAATAAAATAAAATAACATTTTTAAAATGAATCGGTTGTTTATGCTCTTTGTACTCAACTATTTCAATTGAATAATTTTGTGCATTCGTTCGTAAGTCATGGTGTGATTATATTAAGGATGGATGTGTGCCAGTCAGTATATTTGCATATTCTAAGATTAATATTGAGCCATAATATATTAGTAATAAATTTTACTATATAAGACAGACAGTTTGTTCAATTTTCAAGTACTAACACATAAAAAACCTTACCTCAATAATTGCCTGAATCTTACTATCGAGTATAAAACAATGCAAGTTTATTTTTCGTTTATATTTTAAACAACTTAGTATGTAGATTTAAATTTAAGTGTTGAATTTTCAAGGTATATTTTGGTGTAACGTTCTCATATCGACAGTCTATAATGAGTAACGTAACTAATGAACACAAGCTTTTTTCTGTAACTTGAATGTATTTAACATTGTTTAAAAAAATTACAAACTAAAAAAAATTAAACATATATAATATGTATAAACTGTGGTATTCTATGTACCTAATTATTAATAATTTTAGTTAAAAGGTTCCAACACTAAAGTAAAAATCTATGAATATTTATTCTGTAACGTATATGTTATAGCTTTAGTGCTGTTGGGTTTTGTATTTTAATAACTTCACGATCAAGCCACATAATTCTTAGCACAAACGCTTAATCAAGTTTGCTCAATAAACACGTAGTTAACGAGCGGTATCGTATCATATTGTTAACTTTATAGCCGTTATTTAAAAGCAGCTTTCATAGTAGTTATGATAATTATAATAGGTATGTTCATATGATAATACATTCAATCATAGGAAAAAAAATAATAGACATCGTAATAAAAAATTGTAGTCATAAGTGGGAAAGGGCTGGTTATTTCTCCAGACAAACAGAGGATCGATGGATCCAAAACTTGTTATAGAGGAACCGTCTTTCAGTAAAATATATACAAAATGTCATCGTCATCGTAAAGCACGATGCATGGAGGATTTTATAAATCTGGTAGTTAGCAGCTGAATAAATTCTGCCTAGGTCTGGAACATTAGGCGTATTTTCAGGTTGGCCCTAACTCATTATTTGATGTCGAGAAGCTGATTAGATAGATTGAAATGGCCATATATAGGAAAAAATGTATTTGCGGTATTACCAATTGCTTTGAATAGTGTTATCGTACCGATACTTCTGCAATATACGGAAATATACTTCAAAACTAATTAAGTAATTTTCCGTTTTGATAAAAAGTCAAAAAATACATAATAATTTTCTGTTGTGAAATAGTAGTTGGGCTTTAAATAAATTTTCTTCAATTAAGCGTTTTTCATCAAAAAATACAAGGAATATGTAACTGAGTCTTGGTATATATTCATTTTATAAATTTATATATATATGTTTGCATTTGTTCATAATCAGTAATAGGAACACTATACCCTGCCACACTCCTTAAGTCACTTTTTCAAATACCAAATTAGGATATAAAATTACTCATAACTATAATATTGACATTTTATTGGACTATAAAAAATATGTGTTGTTATTGACTTGCTAAATAATGTTAAAAATATTGTAATTATACAGAAATAGCCAATGTTATATGGGCCTAATAGTTTCATGAAATTAGGTTATTGAAAAATAATTCACAATACATATCCATAGCATGTTTTTTAATTATAAGGTACAGTATTACTCTTTAATGGTTTGTCAACTACATAATTTTTGCTAGTTGAGCATTCAATTA
The DNA here is from genome assembly GCA_018231785.1 of Danaus gilippus. NCBI lineage: Eukaryota > Metazoa > Arthropoda > Insecta > Lepidoptera > Nymphalidae > Danaus > Danaus gilippus. The sequence goes on from DVQO01000226.1 coordinate 21,618, forward strand.
ATAAACTTCAATTTTTTTTCTTTTCTTCAATTGTTTAAAGAAGGTGCTTAATTGTCACAATTACTTATATTAATAAATGTCTGTAAAAATAACAATATGTTATAGAATAACTTAAATGAAGAATGTAAAAGTAATTTGACAGTAGGAGAGCGCCGCCAACAACGTGAACACTGACCAAATATTTTCTAACGCACGCCCAAAAGCTATTTTCTCACTTGATTTCAAAGTAGTGAGAGGGAGGAACGCGTTGGGGTAGAAAGAGAAAATCGATATACGATTTTTCACCGCAAGATACATTGCGAAAACGAGACGGAAACAAAACATGGTACTCCATTGGACTTCATCTAAAGAGAGGTATCTTCACGTGACAACAACGTTACGGATAAAAAATCTAAAACACTGAATATTTAATTAGACTAAATTAAAATCAATATATCTTAATTGAATTTAGTAATGGACTATTTACTTACCAACAGCAATTTTTTCAACTGCAAAAGATTGTCCCGAAATTACAGCAAGAAACGATAACAATAAGCCGGCAACGAACACAGTTTTGTGGTTATCCTCCATTTTCCCTCTTTTCTATGTTAATCTTTTTAATGTATTCTTGACTGCCTTTCTCACATGCTAATTTACTTGATTGGCGTGATTTAGAAGTTATTTAAAGATATATTAACAGATATTGTTTTCGGATGCTGTGTGCAAACCTATGACTTAGGGGCGACTGATTGCGCGTCGGGACGGGCTGTAGCATGGGACGCGGGGGGCGCCCCCACCGCTACGCCACTCGGGATATACGCCTACCGTAATTCTTTATTAATGGTTTACATTTTTATAATTACCTTTAATATTTGGAAATCATTTTATACTTCGAACGATATTCTTTGATCTTACTATGAATGTTACAAAACAATTTTGTAAAAGTAAAATAATGTGTTTAACATCTCATTTCACTACTGAAAACAAGACAATGGTCTTGGTCTTAAGTTGTGACAAAATTTTCTGTACTAATTACTGCATTATTTACCAAATTAGTTTAATAAGAGTTCTTTATTAACCTCATTAATTTAATACAAGTACATTCCCTATAATTTTCCTATTGTCATTAGATTGCGGACACATTATGCATGGTGATGTGTATACTGTATAACTTGTTGTAAGTTCTCTTTTGCTTAATTTTTCAAACCAAGTTATTTTATTAGTTATAGTTACCAAGTTATTTTAATAGTTATTTTATTAATGACAATTTTTTAAGAGTTAATTACAATTTTATCAAGAGTCTTAACTCACTCTATTTCTAGATTAAAGCTAAAAGATATTTAACTTTGCCTAATTTAGTCTTTAGGAACAAAAAATTTACATTTTACGCACTCCAAACTACGACTGCGCCAAAGTTGTTTCCGTTCGCGAGATAGGAATCAAACTTGCCAAAATTTGCAATGGAAATATCTTTTTATTTTGTCTTTGAACTTATTGGGATCAATTCAATTTGTCTTAAAAGATGTAAGTATACTTTAACGGAACTTATACTAGTCTGAAATGAAAGTGGAGATATTATTAAACAAATGTTTTTTTTTTTCAAATTTACATATGATATTTGAATTATCTTAATATAAATGTATACGAGTATAATTATATACTCATAGATCAACAACAATATAAAAAAGGAAAACGAAATAAGCCAGGCCGTTTAAAAAAATCATCTATGATCCTATTTTTCCTTGTTCTAGTTAAGAAGTAAATTAACTTAAAAAGTCTTTTCCTCCTTAAGCAACATTATTTGACTTACAATGATATCATCATCATCAGTCTATCAAAGCCCACTGCTGAGCAAAGGCCTCTTCTCACATGGAGAAGAATTGAGAATTAATCACCACGTTAGCTCATGACGGGTTGGTGACTTCAAACTTATAATTTGAAATGATAAGTATAGGTTTCCTCATGATGTTTTCCTTCACCGTCTGTAAATGGTGTCTAAATACTGTGGTAAATTTAT
>DVQO01000227.1:0-23597 GCA_018231785.1 Danaus gilippus
AAAAAAACGTAACAGATATTTCTTGATTACAGGGCGATACGAAGTTCGCTGGGTCTTCTAGTAGGTATAATATAAAATTCTTAAAAACATATAATAAACAGAAATTAAAAAAAAATCAAAGTACCTATACCTAATTCTCATTAATTTTTTAAATATTATGTCTAATGTCTTACACGTTTTAATAAGTACGATGTTAAATTATACAGATAATAGAATAATTGTTCTGCTACACTCACAGGTCGTTGATTTCAAAATCATAATTGATTTGAAAGGATATTTTAATGATTTGAATGACATAGGGTTTGATACAGGGTCTGAATATAGACAAGGTATATAAAAAAAGACTTATATATTTTCTTTATTATAAAATTAATATCGCAAATAATTTCGCTTGTATGTCGCTTCTCGAAGGGCTGGTTCAAAAATTTCAAGTGACTCTGGAAACCGGCAGAAATCCATTTAATCCAATCCAGCAGCTTGTTGCAAACTTTCTTTCCACTCCCTGCTAAAATATGTCCTAATAACGCGGACGGGGCTTACTTCCTTCGCTTCTTGCAGCACACAATGTTCACAATCTTCAGGACAAGGCGCTCTGGATAATGCGTCTGCATTGCCATGGTACTTACCGGTAACTTAATCCGGTTTCTTAAACAGCAATAGCCACGTCAATGGAGTAACCTCAGAAATGGAATCATAGTCCCAAAAGATATTTACTAAAGTGTTTTTATATTTTTACAACGCTGAGTAACTCACTTCTGGTGACGTGTAGTTTCTTGCCGTTTTAAATAGGGATTTATTGAAGTACGCCATAACGATTTCTTGATCTCGTATCTGCTGACAGCATCCGTATCAACAATGAATGTAATTTTATTCTCAGTATAATTTTAAATTGGTGAATTAAGACTTTCAACTGCCAAAATTTCTCTCCAGTAGAGAAGACAATCTTTTACTTGTCCTTAGAGTCAATTTCAACTGCAAGTCCAACGTGCGTCGAAAACAGGTGGTCGACAATCTGGTGGTGATCTTTTATTGATTGAGGATGGCGTTTCCCGGTTCATTTTATTCACAACATTCTTTTTTAACACCACATCCCAAATATTTTAATCTTTTTGCGGTCAGCTGCACTTATTTATCATTATTCGGAGACGTAAAGAAATGTTGAGAATAACAAAGCTCACATGAATCTCGTCTTGTGTTTCAAAAAATATATTAATTTATATAGGGCTATTGGTAACCTAGATTTATTATGTTACTTTACCCATTGATTTTGCAAGAGTACGTGTTTTTATAATGTTAGGTATATTTAAAAACCTACCATGAGGTTATCAGAGAAAAAAATCCAATCCGATTATCAACTAGGTATATGTAAAGGATGAAACAAGGATACTAATCGACAAATCTGATAAAAACTTTATTTATTCCTAATAATGTTTCAAAGTTATTATTTAAGCAAAACAATAATTTTTTTACAGAGATGATAAAGATTACTAAACAGTTAATCAACGAGTATGGCTCCATTCTAAGGTTCTGGCTTGGACCTGATTTAAATATTGTTGTTAGCAATCCAGATGACATAAAGGTAATATTAAAGATAATATTTCAATCTTTTTTCTCTTGGCATTTATAAAATTTTTATAATTTAAAGTAAATATGAATACTTTAATTTCAAAAGTATTTTTTTCTTTAATGCGTACATATAAATAAAAAGGGAGTAGGTATCTGTTTGTTATATTGAAACAACCGTTTTTACTAAATGCATATGAATATATACGAGTATATATGGTACATACACCAAAATAACAGTCTTATTTGTTCGTCTCTCTGAAATGGCTAGACTGATTTTTTACGGGTCTTTTCAAGTAGCTAATGTAACAAGGAGTAACTTAGGCTACTTTTTATCCCAATTTCGAAATTCAGTTTTATCACGCGAGTGGGATATACGCATGCGACTATTAAAAGTATTTTCATTGTATTTTGTTTGCTTTTTACGCAAAAACAGCTGCTAGTAATAATTCGTTTATAGTATATTTAAATCTTTGGCACCAAAACTTTTAAAGTTTTATTTTCAACTTTAAAAATTGTGCCTCAATTTATAGACAATAAATCTTACAAATCTTTTTATTTTATCTTAAAGCCAATTACTTTTGAACTTAAAACATATTATTATGTATTATACATATTTAATGATAAATAACGTTGAAATTTTCTTCAGATTTTACTAACTAACAACAAGGTCAGTGTAAAAGGTCCTCAATATAAATACATGTCAGATTTAATCGGAGTTGGTATTTTAAGTGGATCAGGTGACAAAATTTTTCTTATTTTTACGTAATTATAATTTAAAAAAACATCCAATTAAATATTTATCATAAAGTCACAATTACAATTTAAATTTAAATTATTTGTTTATAAACCAGAATTTAGTAGCTAAGAAATCTTAGTTATATATAAATAATAATTCCCTATATAAGTATTTATAAATACAGGATCAAAATGGCGAAAGCATAGAAAAATCGTTATTCCAAATTATGGAAAACGAGCGGTTGAAAGTTATAATGAAGTTTGCTACAGAGAGGCTGAAATACTTGTTGATAATTTGTATAAAGTACACCAAGCTGGAGTACAAGATATATACAAACACATAGTTAAAACCACCAGCTACATTGTATGTCGTGAGTAGTCTGCTATTATTTTATTAAGTACTTAAATGCAAAAACATCTATAGATATATTTATGAATGCAGGGATGTTTGGATATACGAAAATATTATCTTTTTCTAAAGATGTACTCAAACTATTTATATAAGTAAATTTCAAAATTTCCTTTATTAATTTAGCAAAACTTATTTTGGTTAAAATAATTTAGTGAGTAGGCAAACAGACGAGAAGCACACAGTATATATATAATTGACTTGGAAAGTCCAAAACTTTGAGCGATTGTTTTGTAATTATTTTTTCAGAATCGTTAATGGGTTTCACCAGAGATGAAACCTCAAGGATTCCTTGTTTGCAAAATGTTATAGATGAAAGTCCAAGGTAAGAGTAAAACGAAATTAATTATAATAAACCAAAGCACTTAGTCTTGTTTAGTCTTATTATCGTAAATCTTAGCATGGGTCTCGATTTTTTTTATATGCATGATGTAAAGAGGATAGTAAAAAATAATTATTTTTACAAACTCCAGAATAGTTATAAATAGTTCTAATATTTATAGGTTATATGACTTCATATTTGATAGAATGACGAAATGGTATCTACAAATAGATCCCGTTTTTTGGCTAACGGAATCATATAGAAAACAAAAAAAAATCATGAGAGACATAAGTGAGATGAACATGTTTATAATAAACAACAGAAAAGAAGCATTGAAGAACATAAATGAAGATGATTTAGAATTATTAAATTCAGAACAGGATTCCGTGAGAAATACAAAGTTATCGGTCATCGATAGATTGATACTCTCTCAAGAATTAAACGACAAAGAGCTGATAGAAGAAACGTTCACAATATTTACATCTGTAAGATTAAATATCGCTTTATGAACATAAAAATTGGTGACATACTACTACAGGTATCTATATGCAATTCAAATCTTTCAGAGTCAAGAGGCAACCGCAAAGATAACGTCTTTTTTGCTGCTCATGATGGCGTATCACCCTAAATGTCAGGTATATATGTGTACACAGAATACGTATTACCGATACCTACCTACCTCGCATACTTTATATTGATACTTTACAGGATGAATTGTATTCGGAAATATTAAATGTGATAGGCAATAATCACGGTCCAATAATTGATGACGATCTAAAGCGTATGCCATACTTGGAAAAGTGTTACAAGGAAGTGTTAAGATTATACCCTATTGGTGTTATGTTACAAAGGACTGTCACAGAAGACGTAGAAATAAGTAAGGCCAAATATTCTATATAATTTATATAATTGTTTTTGTACCACTATATAGTAAAAATAATTAAGAGAAGGTTCTATTTGTTCGACCAAACTAACCAATGATGGAATCTTTTTAATACAACCTTTACTTGGGTTTAATTGCGCAGCTTTTTATGTATGCAAGTAAGTCGAATATTAAAACACTTATTTTTGGTCCCACAAATCGCTGATATAGCGACAAATCCAATAGGAGAATTCAAGCACTGGAATTCAAATTTTCAAAAACATGACTTCAAAACATAGTTTGATTTTCAGGTACATGTACGCTGCCAGCCGGTTCATCACTTGTTATTCCCATTTTCAATTTACATCGTGACCCAAGATTTTGGGAAGACCCTGAAGCGTTTGATCCAGAAAGATTTTCAACTGAGAATACAAAGAAACGGAACCCTTTCTGTTATATTCCATTCAGTTTAGGACCAATGGATTGTCTAGGTAATAATAATTAAAATAAATTTTATTTACCTCTGATCTATAACTTTATGCTATAAAGTTATAGATTATAACTATTATAACATTTTATAGTTTACCTCAAGGTCATGAATTAACTCAGCAAACGATTTATTGAGCGCCATAAAAATAATAGAGGTGAATGCTAATTGCCGTATTTTTTCCCTGACTTGTAATCAAAGTATTTGTTATTATAGTGAAAACAAAAAAACATTAATGATCTGAAAACCTAAACAAATCATTTCTATATAGTATGTACGTTTGTCTTGCTTTCGATAAGTTTTCGATATGTTATTTTCAGGGAGGTTCGTTGCAGGAAAATTCATTAAGACCATAGTAATTATGGTGTTGCGAGAATTCCGACTCTCAGCAGTAAATGACTATAAAGATCTCAACGTGATTATGGCCATATCGGCCAAATCTGCAAATGGTTACCCCGTTGTTTTAACACCTCGACAACAATGCAATTGAATGGAAACTGTTGATTATTTTTTCATTTATATGACCTGAAGCTATCACTATTCACCTTTCTTTAAATAAAATCCTTCTTTTTTTGAAATAGATCCAACTCCTAGTAAAGCTACTCAAGAATAATGCCTAATTTAAGTAAGCGCGAATATATTGAATATGTACATACATTAAAACCACCTAAATTACTTTTTTGTGGTATGATTTTATCAAACTTTTTTTACTTGAGTTTGTTACTATATTTGTTTAGTATTTTTTGCAAGCAAAATTTTACCATGATATAAATAGCTATGCGGTACAGGTTCTCTATCCCTATATTTCTTGTCATTTCCGTAGCAACTGTAGATAATTGTTTTATTTTAAATAAAGCCAAGTGACATATTGATTGAATTCCGTGTATTAATATTTAATATATTTTAAAGTACAAACTACCTTGTCTCTTTGATCCCAAATTCTTATGCTACTAAAGAAGAAGATGAAGGACTAGATGCTTATAATTGCGACTTCTTACTTGACAATAATCTTCTTTTCTGTTTTAAAATATGCATTAATCATTTTCATAGAATTCATCATCAGAGCTGTCAATCATTTAATTTAAAAACGATATTATTGAAAAACTTGTGTTGATACACTCATTGTCTGACAGATTTTCAAGCTATCTAAAGTATCGAAATACAATGTTTAAAAATCTATATTGCGGACAATTCAATAGTCATAAATTCGACCCTCACATGTTACCTTTTCATGTTTTATTCTTGTATTCTGTTTTTAATTGGTGTAAATTATTAGTTACACGACTAACTTTACGTTTGTTTTAATAAGGTAGTATTAAATAAACAGAGAAGGATAAGATTATACAAGATTTGATGTTATTTTAAACCATAAAAATACAAAGTCGTACTAATTAGAAAATAGAACGTTAATTTCTTAGCACCTTTAGATTAATTTATATATATTTTCTTGTGTTAAAAGATTTTCATCTCACTGAAATAAAACTTCTGTATATTCCTATCCAAAGTAATTTTTAAAGTATTAAATTGCGAATAATTTTGGTCAAGTCTATTTTTCGCAAGAGCAATGTTGAAGTACAGCGTGAAGTTACGATTTTATAAAACTCCAAAATAACAGTAAAGTGGCCCAATAGATGGTATAAAAAAAATCAAAGCTAATCCTTATTGTAAAAAATTTAAGCTGTACTGACAAAAATTCAGTCTAATGGGCAACGAGTTCATTATTATGATCTACAATCTAATATTATATTATACATACCTAGTTGTTACAAAGTAGTGACAATCTTCAGCCTCCGCTATTATATCGAATATTTATATTTTAAGGTCATCTTATAATATTAACCGTATATTATTTTTAAATGTATAATTATGTGTCTGTTTATATGTATTTCAAGAGTAATTACTACTACTATTACATTGTATATTTTAATTTAAATACTATTACATTGTATATTTTAATTTAAATATACAATGTAATAGTTGATTACTATACTATAACAAAACTTTATTAATTTTTGTATAAAATCATATTTTGAAAAAGAAAAAAATTTTGCTACATCCTGCCATTAGGCATGGTAATAGTTATTTTAACGAGATTAAAAATATATATATTTATTAAATTATTATGGCTATCACTTTTATTGTTAATCTTTTTATTATCATTCTTATTTTTACATAGCCGTCCTTTCCATTTCCCTTGAATTGTGTAAATAAAAACACTATTTCTTTTAATATGGTAGACCCACACATGTTAAAGTAGAAAACATTTTGTTTACCTAAATTTTATTTGTTCCTTTAACTTATAGAGACGAATTGTACACAATTACAAATTTTGGATCCAAAACCTAATTGTGCACTTATGTTTTGAATTTCCGAACCTATATATGAATGTCATTTTCAGACGGTAGTCAGAATTTACAAATGCATTGTCACTTAGTAGGCATCAGTTAGACTGATATAGTTTTAAAGGTTATCAGTTATAATTTAAACGCATACATTGCTGAATAGCAGTTTTGAAATATTAAGATACTTCCTAATATAAATTATAACAATACATATCATAAATATAAAGAAAGTCCATTTAACTTTAGATATTATTGTTCATAGCCTAAAGATATAATAAAATACATGCGTTTTGAGTGAAAATAGGTCAACCTAACTATGGCTACATTGTCAAGATTAAATAAAATAGCCCTTTTGGGATTGGGTGCGGTTGGTGGAGGCCTAGCATATTATCAGATGGGAAGATCTGAAAAGCAGTATGATGTACACAATTCCTGGACAACGAATTACACACCCAGTGTTAAGTGGGACAAGAATTGGGATCAGTGAGTTTTTATATTTATATTTTTAACCCACGTTTTATCCATTCTATTTTATAGCATCAAGACATAATTTAAAATAAAGATAGAATTAATGTATGTATAAAATATATTGAAGATTTAGTTTAATATTTTATTTCCAATTCTTTTACAGAATTTTATAGTTTAGTTTATTCATTTAAAATTTCATGAGAACACTTCATTATATAACATCTTTTTGTCAGAATTTAAAAATATATCTATTTTATTTTTTATCAATTTACTTTCATAACTGATGAAACAAACAACTTTTAAAAAAGAGTCTTATTATTTCATTGTATGTTAATTTGATACACTTTTTGTTCGTTAAAAATGTACCGCTAAATAATTTTCATTAGCCAGCGGGTTCGGAAAATTATGAAGACTTCTTAAATATATAATAAGCACCTGAGTATAACTTACAATCTCTTTCTAAACCTACTCAGTTATTTAAAAGTAAAGATAGCAATTAGCAATGATATAAGATCTTTGTATCAGAAATTTTCTGGTTCTCAAGTGTTTGTAGGTATCATATAGTCAGCAAAGTCACATTATATATCAAATTTTAACCATACAATAGTGTTTTTTGGATATGTTCACTTAATTAGTAATTTTTTTTTATACATACATAAAAAATGCCTACCCACATTTGGCAGTCAAAAAGTTGATGAAGGATTTTTCATTTAAAATTGATGAAAAGTTTTGGTTAATAGTAACTTTTAATTAAAATATTCTATTTTAATAGTCTGGGATTTTACCTTTATTGCAATATGTTACTTAGGTGCATTTATTGTAAGTATTAAAAAGAGGCCCAGGCAAAGATTATATGTTCCACTTAAATAAGTACGTCTAACATTCTAAATACAAAGAACCTTAAAAATTATTACATTAATATCCTATTTGTAAAGAGAAAAGAGTTTAAAAATATTTAAATATTTTCCTTAGCTTAAAATTTTATTATTGATGTATCACATATCTCAAATTTAGTTGATGCAAATTATTATTTGACTTCTATTGAAGTAATAGAATATATAAAGATTAACTGACACAAGAGTGATTCTCGGGTACTAACATAATATGTTCTACACTTTTTGAATCACTTTGTCATTTAGACATTAGATTTTCAATGTTATAAATTTCTAAATATAACTACAATATTGCCATATATTCAAGTTACATATTAGTATTCCATGGCCACAAGCTCTAAAAATAATAGGAAATCCTTAAAACTTATGCTTTACTAAAAATATTGTAACAAATACCTAAGCCCGATTGATTGCCATATTTTTACAATAGCATTCACATAATACGTCTTATGAGATATTGCGGGTCCTACAATTTTTTGACAAGGTATTAGTAGCTCAAAGGAACAATGTCACACATTATATTAGTTTTTTTTAATACTAAATATCAGTTAAGTACTGACAAGTACTTTTTCTCTAGAACCATTATATACATATAACATTTAACCATATTAGAAAAAAGTTTGTATTTTTAAAATCTTAATAAGAACAACAAGCTAATAAGTAAGGGAAAATCATTAATATTGTTTATTTGGGAAAATATAAAATAAATCATTGTTATACATATTTGCTCAAAGAGACATCATTATAGAATGCTGTCACTGTAATTGACCACATTTATGATGTTTATAAGAGAGCTAAAATGTGTGGCCTCAATAAGTTTGTTACAATTTATGGCCCGCTTTCATCATAAGCTTTTCATTTGTCCATTCTTCAGTATGTGAAATATAAGTAAAAATTATTTATAATCTACTAATTCTCTTCATGAAGGAAGAAAATGTGAAACTACTAAAAACATGTAAATTTGAAACTAAGAGAGGACAAAAATAATCTTAAACGGAAAGAGGGAAAAATGACACTTTATTTTAAGTATAGTTTAATACTGAGACAATATAAGAGGTTTCTTAGACACAATGAAATACATAATATAATTATATATGTCTATCATCAGCACTGTAGGGGATTAAACCATTTACTTTCCTCATAATGAGATTATATATTATACCTTAATATTGTCACATAATATATCCTTCTTATTTACATTTAAAGTCATTTCAGAATCCAAGCTTTATCTCAGCTTTCCGTTTGGAAGTGAAGAAAAAATTTCATTTATTCTAGTTACCAAAATGTAAAACCATAAGTTGTTTTTCCTGGTTTAATGTTTTCTATACATAAGAATCTAGGCCATTGACCGTGCCAAATCTTATTTGTGGTGCAAATATAAAAGATAACATCTATTTATAATCAGACTCCTACTGTTCTGTTTCATATCACATTATGTGACTCGTAATACTGAAAATATTATTTAGAACATTTATAACAATCCTTTTATACCAAAACTTCATATAATTGTGCTCATTATATAAAGATACAAAAAACTAGGTGTAAAATCAATAGTCTATAATCAAATTCAGGACAAAACTATTTGCATGTATTGCTTCTAAAATATTTGTAGCCACAGAGAGAAATATAAACACAAATATAAAAGATTAGTATATTTCTTTTTATTACATACAAAGAAGCCTATCAAGTTTATACAGAAGAACTCTGCTTACTGTTACTTTCAATTTTTCAGTATATGGGGAATTGTGTATTCTTAATTTAATGTAACAGGCTCAAACCAGTTTATGGAATATTTGTACTGTTTTTTTGTTTTTCTGTATTCTATTAAAAGGTTAACAAATTATGTAAGCAAACAAATTTATTAAATCATTATATTTAATTAGTTGCTTTACTATCCTTATTTAATTTTATTTATAATAAAGACTGTCTTCAACCATTTATATGTATTCATAAAGGAGCACTAACTCAATATGTACATAATTATCATAAATTTATTATTTCAGCCGGGAACCAGAGTCAATAGTTCGACCGAAGAGATCAGATAAACCTGAAGATGAGAATAAATACAATGAACAAGTTGAAAAGGCAAAGAGCAAAGCTGTTCGACACTTGTTCTTAATACGACACGGACAATATAACACTGAAGGTTTAACTGATAGGGAGAGAATATTAACAGAATTAGGTGATTATATTCTTGTTGAAATTTATTTTTTATATGAACTCAATTGCTTCCCAGAGCCACGTATTTCCATAAATTTGTATCAAATTTATGGAAATATTACCACCAGTAGTTGGAATATGGAATAATAATTCATAATTAACAAGTATGTAAGATTGGAAAAAGATTCAATAAGTCCTTTATTGGTGTTGTAACAGTGAATTCAGTAATAATAGTTTCTGCATCCAGTTAACTATGACATATCAGCTAGATACATAATCTATGTCATAGCATTTCTTTTACACTGGTTAGCCTTTACCAAAAATATATTAACTTGTCAGTAGTAATCTGAATGTGCCCATTTAATTTTTTTATCAATTACTGTCTATTATTATACAAGTTCAGCCCATCCATGGCCATAAGTAAAAATTTATAAATAATTTCAGGAAGGCAACAAGCAGATCTGACAGGTAAAAGATTATCTTGCCTGGATATACAGTGGGATTTGCTTGTTAGATCAACAATGACAAGGGCTCAAGAAACAGCTACTATTATAGCGAAACATCTACCAAAGGATATAGAAGTCACTGATTGTCAGCTGATAGAAGAAGGGGCACCGATTCCACCAGAACCACCGGTCGGACATTGGAGACCTGAACCTAAAGTAAGTCATAAGCTAGAGCAATTAAGATTGAATTTACTTTGACATATGTTTATAACCAAACATATCTTATTCTGTTGCAAAATGCATGGATTAGATGTATCAGGTAATGTAATGGTAATGCACTTCTTAATGGTAGCCGCAGCACTTTAATTACTTTCATTTTAAAGATATTATGATATGTTTTGAAATTTTGATTAATACTAACAATATATATATGTACATTATTCTTATCATTGGCTCCTTAACATTTTACTGACCAGTTTTGTTGTTTTCCCTAATTCCATCAGAAATTTGTATCATTAATTGCATTCTATTATTTTCATTTTTTTTTTATTTCATTCAGCATGATGATTATGGCTTTTCATTTCCTTATTAGTCACTATAGTCTTTTTACTCTAAAAAGATACGAAATTCGTAAAAATATATACTAAACGACCAGCAATGCTAAATCAGTATAATCCCATAATAAAAAATGGAATAGAAATTAATTAAATAATTTATTTTACTATAATGGCAACACTGGTCAGTATATTAACCCAGTATGGTGTGGTACGTGTAGCAGTTCTTCCAGGACGGCGCTAGAATAGAGGCAGCCTTCAGACGGTACTTCTACAGAGCACCTCCCGAACAAACAAAAGATTCTTATACTCTACTGGTCTGCCATGCAAATGTTATACGGTTCTTTGTTTGCAAGTAAGTGTTCATACATTTCTATCATGTAAAATTCATTAATAAGAAATTAATTATATGCATTTGTAAAGACAACTGCTTGAATATAAACAGAAGAATATATATTGCAGTTGGGTACTAAAACAGAAGGTAGCTTTGAAAGAAAGGATTAAAACTTGATTAAATAACTTTGTACAAAACAAAGCTGAATAGGATCTGTTTATGAAATGTTTTAATTGACTTCAAAAATCCATATATTAGGTTTTATAATGAATAATTTTGATCGCAGAATTAATTATTACTACCTTTGCATTCTATACTCAATCAATAGTATATATAAAGTTTGTTAAGAATTTATTTCAAGTATACTAACAAACAATAGCTGGACTTATAACTTAAGGTTTAATAACATAAACCAATACTTTTACAGAGCTCTTCAATTCCCTCCAGAAGGCTGGCTTCGGATTTCTCTTAATCATGGTTCAATAACCTGGATATCAATTCTACCATCTGGGAATGTTGTTTTACGCTGTCTCAGTGAAACAGGACATATGGAACCTAAGTATATCACCAGCCGGTAAAGATCTAGTGTGTGTTAATTGTTGCTTTATATATATTATGGTGTATAAATACAATTATGGCCATTTATGCTACAATATATATGTATTTTGTATGTAGTTTGTAGATATATTAGATTAATGTGTAATCATTGAAATAAATATCATCCAAAACTGGTTTTTTCTAGTGTTGTATCACATATATGATTAAATTAAGAATAGAATTTATATTATTATTTTATATAATCATTTAAATTGTCTATGTGATGGTTATAAATTTTATATATTTAAAAGTATCGAGTGATTTTTACCAAGCAAGCTACCTCATACATTAACAATGCAATGCCGAGGAAAGTGTTTACAACTGTTGAAAGGAATTATGTTACTTTGCTATAAAACCGTTATTTATTTAAAAAGTATATAATTAAAATGTATTTGAATTTTTTTTATTATTTAGTTTAAAAAATACATGCTGTTTCATTAATTAAACTTTCCTTTAAATATGTGCAATTATTATTTGTCTAAAATATGACTCAGTGCAATCAAACTTCATATTAAGGCTTGTTATATATGTCATAATAAAAATAAAATAATATGTATTATTTATATAAGTAATATTGCTATATTTACATCACAGGAACTCAGATCCAATAACGGATTTAATTGTAAGTCAGAGCTGTTGAAGATCGATCAAAGTGTTTAAAGACTGACATATTAAAACATCAATTAGGAAAATGTGATAAATAACTGTTTAGAAATGTTTGATTTGAAATACAATATATTTTGAAAAACATTGATTGGTATAATGTAATTAATAATGAAATCTAACCCAAGTGAATATGATTCGTATTTATTGTTATGTAAAAAAATATTTAAATCGGTTTTTTATTGTTCACTTAAATTGATTGTTTTGTTTATAAATTATACATTATAAAATTATTATCTTTATTCTTTAGGATTGTTTTGGAATTTGTATATTTATCGTTTTATGATGTGATCTTATAATTTTATATGGCAACTTTAATTTAATGTTTTGTTAAATTAGAAATTCATAGGACTGTATCCCTGTATTCGTATCCACAGTGAAATAAAACGAGAATGTACTTAAATGTTACTGGTTTTATAAAAAGTAATGCAATTATTATATAAGTATTGGTAAATATATGATTTGTTAATAAAAATATGATGGAATTTTTGATTGTTTTTTTACCCTTCATCTTTATAAATAAAATTAAAATATTGACTATGAATTTGTCTACTGGAATAAAAAATGTCATCTGTGTTATAATAAAGCTTTATTTGATTTTTAAAATAGTTATAATTAATGATTACATTATTCAGAATGTTTATCGTAAATACCGAGATATGTTCTCACAAACGTGAATTTAGTTAAATATATTATGTGCAATTTTATTAAATATAGAAAACATTGTTATTATTTTTCCAAAACATTTATATTTATGTCTTTATAATGACACGATATTTAATACTTCTAAGAGAGTAATTAAAATTTAGAGATTTTTTTTTCAAGCATACAGTTTAAAATTTTAAAAAGAGAACGATTTATTAATATCGAATAAGAAAGATTCAATTCCGAATATGCATTGAAATGGTTTTTTTTAAGTAAATGTAGTAAAATTCGGTAGCACTAGAGTAATTAATATGTCCAGACGAAAATGTATTATTAATTTAAGTAAATAGTTTAGTAACATTGAAATTCTAAGAGATCAATACTATGAAAATTCATTATTTAAGAACCATGTAATATTTATCGTAACAACCGAAATTCCTTAGAATCGTGACATGACAGAAGTAATTCTCAAAAACTTTCTGCCATTTCTTTTTCTACCAGGAATTATAGGGCTGTTATCACAACCGAGTCACAACTGTTATCGCTATTAATATAGTTAAAATTTAAGCATTTATCGAAGAGCATTTTTTTAAGTATTTAAAATTCAGTTTGCAGCAACTTGTTGAGTTAAATGCATCTCTGTTCCATCGTTGAGCTCGTCATCGTCTTCATCATCACAAGCGTCTTCCGGTTCTCCAAGGGCTCTAACAAATTCTGGAAAAAAATATATAATTTTAACTAAGTATACCTTTTAGTTTGTAGATTTTATAAATTCTGATATTTTTGATGAGCCATTTTTTTTAATACAACCATAAAGTTTTTCATACAAATTAGAATGAGCGACAGCCCTGACGAAAAATACCTTAATTTGCATTAGGTCTTGAAGCTAATAATTACTTACCCAGAAAATCAATACGTCCATCACCATCAGAATCGACTTCCTTTATCATGTCTTCAACTGAAATATACAATGTATTATCTAGTAAAACATTGATATTAAGGATATTTAAATAGAATACGATTGCGACATCTCACTTTCTTCCTCAGATAGATCTTCACCGAGGCACTGCAGTACCGCTCTTAGATCGGAGGCGCAGATGTATCCTCTGTTATGTTTATCAAATACTCTGAAGGCATCTCTAAGTTCCCTCTCCTCCTGTTCAGCGGAACTCGTCCCTCCACCAGCTCCAGACATTGACTTCGACAGAATATTTACAAATTCTTCAAAACTCACATTGCCATCACCTAAAATTTGACAAAATTCTCAACTACCCACATACATAATGTGAAGAAAAGTCCTTATTATGCTTTTCATATTATTATTGGATGTTATAATAATGATGTTAAATAAAACTTACCGTCACTATCGACCTCCTGCAACATATCCTGCAACTCCTCAACCCTGGCGAACTGGCCGAGGCTTCTCATAACCCGTCCGAGCTCTTCCTTCGTGATTGTACCATCGCCGTCCTTGTCGAATAAACGAAAAGCTTCACGGAATTCTATTAAAAATATATTAAACCAAAAGTTTAAGAACAATTATACCTCACATTAATCACTGGGTAGAACGACGGTATTCGAAATTAATTTTTTGTAATTATACCCAGAAAAAAATTTAAGTATATATGGAAACTAATTCAGAAGACGATTATTTGATTTTAATGTAAACTGTGATGATTAATTATGAGTAAAAAACATTTCGAACTTCAATAACAAAACATTATACGTATAAGTTATTTTATAAAGCATCTCGTTGCATCTAAATCACGAACCTTTCATCTGTGTGCGTGTGATGCCTGTCGTCTCATCGACAATTGAAGCTTTCCGGTCCATAGTATTGTTAGGCTTCAGGAAGTTAACCTGTTTTTGTGTCTGAGCCGATGACACAGACCGCTGTGACAACTGACTGAGGGTTTAAATGCAATAATAAATGTTAAACGATTAAACTGAACGTTCGAAGTTTGCACGCGAAATAATAATTGCGTTTTGATATCATCAAACGTTCTTTTTGTAGTTAAAAAATTGAATTAATATTTCAGATTTAAATTATCTTATGGATTAGCAAAAACACATAGTAACACAAGTTATAATATTAAAAAATAGTAATTTTTGCAATATAATTTTTGTTACTTTATCTACATTCGCGGTTTCGTTTATAATTTATTACCATCATTTATAAGTTTATGATAATCGTTTGATAACTTATCGATTCATTTTTAGAATGAAAAAACGTTTAAGAGATGACAAAATATATTTTTTATTATTATATTTTATATAATCCTACGAATTTAAATTGTGTTTTAAATCATCGTCCATTACCGCGCATCACTATTACTTGTGCACGGCATTTGGTAATAAAAATACGAGACGAGTCAGGACTTGGATTTGGGCGTCCCTAATTTAACAAATAAGACTCTTTAATACCCATTAAATATAATGACATTATACAAACTTCAACCAGCAACAAGTATAGTTATGATTTTATACGATACTCATACAGTTATTTATTTAAAACATTTAATTTTTATGTCACTATAGAATAAACCTTTCAAGTTATTATTATTCAACGCTACTAGCGGTCATCCAATTCCCTGATCTAATTACTTTCAAAGAACGAACGTAAAAACGAAAACCTTTTGTTGACAAAATGGAAAATTTACTTCACAATAACAAAATTTACTGTTATTTAACAAGTAATATAATAAAATAAAAGAAAATGGGGTCTAAGTAACAATAAGAATTAATTGAGGTAACAACAATAGCAGAAACTTTAATTAAGTAGTTCTAACGCATTGTGCCTTAGTTGCTAATACCCTCTAGAGAATATTAATATGCAAGAGGCGAGTAATGTTCCGGTGTGGGTAGTTGAGGAAATCTTACTCAGCTACGGCCGTCCCTTGTTATAACGAATGAAGGTAATATAGGGGCTAATTAAGAATGTCTGGCTTCAATACATACAAGGTATATAACTATTGTAAACTATTATGAAGAGTTTTTTATGTATGTAATAAGATGTTTTATTTTCTTACCTTTCCGAGTGGCTTATCGAGAAAGTAGCTGTCGCACCTCTCTCTCTACGAGTTTCATCCGGCGGCCCCGGTTCGATGTTACTCGTTTGTCGAGTCTGAAACGAATATATATAATCAATAGGAACGTTTCATATACAGTTTACTATTAGAACAAGGGAAACACATTTACCATGATGCCTTTCAGCTGATTCACCAGCGGTGAATCAGCGAAGAAGTTGTTCACCGCGGAGAATATGTTTCTGTGTTGAGACGACGTGATGCAGCAGGCGTTCGCCGCCTGCGATATGTAACTACAACACATAGAAATCACATAAATATACATATAATACATAATAAATACTTTTTTTATTATGTATCTGACTTAATAGTTTCCTTAAGATAAAAATAAAAAAGCATTACGCAAGCATTATAAATTTCGCAAAGAGTAATTTAATAATGTTTTGTTCCGTTCAAGAAAATAAAATACACATTTTGTTTTCATAAAAAAGTGTAAAGACGTCAACTGTCTTATAACATTAAATGTAATATTTAGCAAGTTAACACAAACATAAGTACCTAATATATTAATAAAAATAAAAAAAATATGCAAACATTTGAGATAGATATAAAAGAAGATTAACAAATAGGTACAGTTAATATAAAAAGGAAATTATATGTACTACATGAGTGACACATTAATAAATAATTTTTATTTGACATCGAAGGGAACAGTTGCACCCTATTCTCTCGGCCGCGTCTGTATTTGTGGGTAGATATAAATTCTTAGTCCCACGTCTATTGAAGCATATTCGTGTTAACAATACCATTATAACTACAATATAATGATTGTGAGCTGCATTATACTATAATTGAGAGGATGAGGGTATGATGTAGTTACACTGCACTGATTTGATAAAGACATTTTATACGTACATACATATGTTTTTTATTTTAATTGAATAAGGCGCTGTCGTTAAGCATAAGTTTCAAGAGTAATGGGTGTAGCAAACATTTTTATATATTTCAATTTAATTAGACAACATATTTTTAATGTATATAATGTAATACAAGTTTATTGATTGGTTTATGTACATAAGTAAGTAAAGTAAATCTGTTTCGGAAAAAAATAACAAACGCATATTCATTGAAAATAATACGTATATTATATAGTAGAAAAATAAGTTAACACATTCAAAGACCGTTATTTATTCAAGTTAAACATTCGCATCAGCTCGAGAAACTAGTAAGGGATATAGATTATATAGTTTTTACCATTAATATATTTTTAAACTATATTTAATCTGTCATAATAATTCTCTATAACAACCATTTTTTATATAAATCACGCCCCTGCCCATTAAATAAGTCCAATAATCTAAATCAAACATTTCCCCATTAATCTCTTCTAATCGATGTCTTATACGACACTGACATGCTAACAACTTAAATTAATGGAGCCCCGCAAATATTTACCTTATTGTTCTTGACTTAGGACACTTTGTTGATTGATCGCTTCGGGGATGTCTGGATATGAGTACTTATTAACAATGAAGCCAGGTACGGACTGAAAGAGGCTGGGTCCAGAATATTGTGTCAAATTTCCACGCATGCGCCCTCCTTGCACGTCTTAAGGTGCGATTCGGTGGAAGCATACACTTTGCGACAAAAAAATAGTATACTGTGACAGTTTTTTTCAATAATGAAAGAATATTTTCCATAAAAATGCATATCATTCAGACAGGAAAAGGCTGAATTATTACTCATTCATATGAAACTTCAGATGATGATGAAATGATTACGGTATCTTCTTTAAATATGAATCATTTTAAATGTATAATATGTTTATTAAGTCTTTTTATGTTATATACCTTACAATGTGATTAATTATGAAGAAAATAGTATATACATATCTACCCTCAACATGTTTTTGTTATACAAAAATTCTATAAAGAATCATGACAATTTATAACATGCCTATTTGAATCCACTGCTAAATGTGGGTAGAATTATATTACGCTTACTCGCAATGTGGAAGAATATTTTTTATCTATATATTTTAATTATCCATCTTTTTTTTAACTTGCAAATTTAAAGACAAAGTAATAAATAGTAAACAATGCCTTTAAAATACGTTAAAGTAAACTGTCGCAGGGTTGGAAAAGTTGGTTAACAATTTTACACCAGCGTAAGAAAAATATGTTTCTTGAATGTAACAAAGGAATTACTCGCTCAGAAAACAATTCCAATATCTATCCTATAATGATTTTTCTATACATTAGCTCATTCCGCGATGGTTATGTCCTGTTAGTTTAAGTCACTAATAAATAAATATTTAATTTCAAAAAGATTTAATTTTAGAAAAAAACTAGATTTTTTTTTATATATCGTCTATTAAAAATATCTACTTTTATGACTCCTCATTAATATAAGATTCCTTTTTTGTTTGTTCTAAGTTTAAATGATTTTTTTAAAATTATTATATATATACAAGTTAAATTTATTTATTTCTATACAAAAGAAAAAGCGTAATACACAAACTTCTTACTAAAGTAACGTTACATTATAAGATATTTAACCAGTATTTCTGAATACATACGAATAAATTATAAAAGCAACAAGTTACTGAACAACAACTATGGAGTATGGGCCCTTCTACATTGAATTTGATTAATGTAAAATTCTTCTTGTAATAAACCCATATATTTATTACGACAGATAAATATTAAATACTTAATACTTAATAATACACTTTTTCATTCTTTGTAGGTATATTTAATAAAAATCCGCGGCGTATTCTTTCTTTATCTATGAATGACATAAAAGAATATAATAAAACAATTCTGAAATATGTTAGATATTTCATAAATTCAGTTTTAATCAGAAGAGTTTTGTTCTATATAAATATAGTCAAGAGTATTCAAAATCAATTAAACTTGTATATTTCAGTATTGATCGTAAAATGTTTAGTCATTAGCGCATTGTTAGATACACTTCTTAGTTATCGAGTTGGGCGTTCGGCTTTCCTGTTGAGCTAGTCATCAATATAATAACTTCATTCGCCGCTCATTCGCCAATCGTTCGTTCAATACATAATAGTTCGTTCGTTCTCGTTCATGCGCACTAACTACAAATCCCACT
The DNA here is from genome assembly GCA_018231785.1 of Danaus gilippus. Taxonomy (NCBI): domain Eukaryota; kingdom Metazoa; phylum Arthropoda; class Insecta; order Lepidoptera; family Nymphalidae; genus Danaus; species Danaus gilippus. Next base: position 19,630 of record DVQO01000227.1, read on the forward strand.
TAAAGTGCTCGCCCCTTACGCTCTCGTATCATTCCAGTTGTCTACGGCACAACGTGAACACGTCTCGACTTCGCTCTCGATTAAAAGATATTCAAAATGGAATTCGTTGGCAAGAAATACAAAATGGTCTCCTCTGAGAACTTCGATGAGTTCATGAAGACTATTGGTGAGTAGTTTTTTATTTCACTAGCGTTATTTAAAAACATTTTAGACGAATCCAAACCGGCCGGCTTTTATCCGTTACAACGCCATGCAGTTTTTTTTCTCGCAATCTTAATTTTACCCACATCTTCATTTACTTGCAAAGCTTGGTGTTCGTGATTTTTTATTATAGGTAATTAAATGGGTTTTTAATACATTGAAAAATATTCATTCATTAAAAAAAAATGAGCTCATAAAATAAACGTGGTAAATATGTTGCGAACTTGTTTATTATATTTAATTTTTTAAATGTAACTTCTTGATTATAATTATTTTAATGTACATATTTTGTTGGTTTTAGCTTTTTCAATATTTTACTAAATAAATTTTGTTGGAATTGGTCATTCAAAATCAAAAAAAATTATACTACTTTTAATGATTACATTTGCTTTTGGTTTATCGTAATTATTTTCTATTTATGAACTAGATATTTATATATTGAGTTTTATTTTTCAAACGTCTTTCATTAACTAATTTTTTATTATCTTTTAATTTTCTTTGGCTTTAAAAACGCACCTTTGCTAATGTATGATATTTATTTATTATGAGAAGAGAGATTTATTGAGTATTACATGTTTGACAGATAATTCTACCCACCCAGCGCCATATTGGTGTGATTTAGTAACTATAAGTCTAACTAGAATATCGAGCGAGGGTAGCAGCACATTCTAAAATTTCCTATATGAAAACATTTATAATGTGAATAAGCAACTTGAAAATTATAACTTTAATTATTTGACTATTCAAAATATTCTAAGCAAATTCTTATTTTCACATCGTAACTTTTTATTTTCAAGTCTACCCACAATTTTAGTATTATAAAGGCTACATTGTTAAATTGTCTCGATCAAGAATTATGCAAACCTAAAAAGGCAGTCAGATTTCAGGTTTTCACGAACAAGCTTTTTTTTGGGATGGCAACACTTACACGGTTTTTCGTAAGACGTACCCCATAAATTCATATTAGTAAAATAAAAACTTGCATTATTTGTTACACGTAATATTGTGACTGTCAATGTATGTTATAATTAATCATTTATATTAAATAACATAGGTTGATAAAGATACCATCGGAATGCATATTTAAATTGATAAGGATGTATGTACGTTGATTCATGTCGATTTATCGTTGGAGAGACAGGCTATCTTTTTATTAGCCCTGCTAAAGGTCTTATGCACGATGCCTTTGAGAGGATGTTTATTCATCAGCATATTTTTCGCTTAGTTAATAACTGTTATCAAAAATGACATCACAATTATGGCTTCATCGAATTCGTACTGTGTGGGTAGTTTTACAGATAATGCTTGTGCAGTAGTTTTTGCAAGACGGTGCTGCGTAGCATTTAATTTTAAACATAAATAATCATATGATAATGAAAAGAAATTAATATCTTAATATAGGTACTCGAAAAAAATAATTAATTTTCCGTAATTTTTTCAAATCTGTAATCGTGATTGAAAGTGTGTATTTTAGTATGAAGTCAAATATATTTGGACTTTGAATTGCGAATCCGATTAAACTCTATCCAGCGTGTAATTTGTTAGAAAAAAAAGTGTGGCTTCATTTTTTTTTTTGTTAAAATTTATATGAATCATGTCTCGCATATCTTTTGGATCATGACCGTCACGCTTGGTCATCTTTGTGTCTTCCAATACCATATAATGTTCGGAGTAATTGAAATTATAAAAATCATTTTTTTAATGGCTAATTTCAGTTTTTTTAACCATATTTTGGAATATTTGCTCTAATTATACAGTCATTTGTTCCTCTTGTATATTTTTACTTTTATCTTCGTTAGTAACAGTCTGGTTCATTAATTTCATAAATTTCATAACGGTTCATATGTTAATAACTCACATAGAATCAATAAGTTTGTTCTCCTCGAACGATTCCGATAAAATAGAGTTGAACGTTTTATTATCTGTGCTTAACGCATATTGTTCATGAAGATATTTATTGGTTTGAAGTATAAAGTATTTGCATATGAATTACATACACATCATAAAATTATTGAGATCGATCATAGAAAATTATTTTCCAATAAGTCTGTAATAAATATTAATATAGTTATGGGTAGATTCTCTTTGAATGTAGATAAAAAAATTTATCATGTATATCTAATCTGTATCACCTTGGCCAAGTGCATCGCAAACATAAGTTCGGTAATCTCGAATTTAACAACGCTGTGAAAATTAAGTCGCTGACATTACCGCCGGAGACGATCTTATCTCCGGTACAAACAATCTCCTCTAACGTAAGTGTATTACGTATAATTTTCTATTTCAAACACTTACCTACCCAAGTACCTACGCTATGTAATATAAATTTTATCATATGAAATATTATGTAACAGTATTTATTGTGATCAAAGTACGTAAAGCAATAAAGATTAACTAATTTCTTACGCGGATCTAGTTCTTAACCTGATAGTCTTGGCATTAGAAATTTATTGGTGGATTATTTATATTATGTATAATAAATTACATAACTTAATGTAGGTTAGTATCACGACCGCAGAATGTTTTAAAATAGTACATACATGACTCAGCCAACATAATAAAACCACAATCGCATATTGGACTTGATTGCATAGTTGAATACGTCTTAAATTGCAAATAACCGGCAAAGGAAGCAGCGGAAGGGTACAACAAAAGTACATAAGATCGGACGATCCTTTCATGTAATTAGGCTCGCATGAGAATATCCCGGCATAGTTGTACGATTAGCTACTATTGGTCGCCAGCAATTGCTGCAATGGCCAGCAATCAGCTTCAATTCAGTCAATAAGAGCCGAGACGCTTACTTTAGGTTGAATGTGACCCCTTGTCCGGTGCGCCTTTAAATACTATTCGATATTTAAATTTTTATTGAAGCAACAGTTCTATGATTTTATGCCAGCGATAACGATGCTCTAAATACCGCCTCATTGAACGAGGTACTCTATTTGTTTTTAGTGTTCACACGTCAAATACGTTACTGGAAAACCACATTATCGATGACATGTTCTAGCATAATACGCGCTATACGTGCGATGTTATGGCGCCGTGTTAACAACATTGATAATAATATATTTACGTAAATATCATAAATAACCTAAGGATAATTTGTTTTGGTTTACAACTGTGTGAAAAGATTCTTGACAATTTAATTTTTAATTTAGACTTTGGTCTTGAAAATATTTTTTAGCGAATGATCTATTTAAGCGATTGTACTATGTAACGAGATCAATGTCCACTGTACTTTGTGTGGTGTCACCGCTCCGCGTCGGCGTCCACGCCAACCGCCAACGTATTTATAGACTAGGAAATATATCGTTTGTCATAAATATTTAATGTTCATTTCTTCATCTTTTCATTTATATACATTATTTCTGCTTCAAATTCTTGTTTTTTAGATACAACAAAATTTTTAAAAAATCTAGTCGTTTATAAGTTCTTAATGTTTAAATAAATAGATTTTCAATTGAAAAATTACGCCAATTCTAAGGTCGTTGTCCTTGACACCACATGGGACCACCCGAGTTAGCCAATGAAAACGAACCGCGCCCACGAAACAGCCAATAGGAGAGTAGCATTTGATATTGATTCATAGCTTCAGCCACTCGATTATTTAGGCACAAATTAAAACTAATATCAATAAACAAATATAAAAAACATCACTCGTGTACATGGGTACTTCGTTTAATTTAAAATGGTGAGATTATGATTATGGTTACAATAACAACATATCATATCATAATCCTATCGGACGTATGTGTCGCGCATAT
>DVQO01000228.1:0-23543 GCA_018231785.1 Danaus gilippus
AAATACGTCAAATAACGAATAAATCCTCCACACATGGTCTTATTTGGCCGAACACAACATAAACGCCAAATGAAGTTCCTTCTTAAGAATAAGACAGCATGTTTTAATAAAAAGCATTTTGTATCAAAAATCGTGATTCACAAAACTGTGTACTATAAGTACAAGTTGAAATAATAAGATCTAAGACTTCCGAGTAATCATTTACATGATTAAAAGCGTATTTAATTATAAGAACGAATGACAGATATTCACATCTCGTGTTAATGATCACGGATGCTGTAAAGTATCCTAAACGTCGGGAGTATGAAGTTAAAATAATAAAATACACGTAGTATCGAATAATATTCTTCTTCGTCTACCTGGCAATTTCCCAGCTATAGCCAGGGTCTGCCTTACATATTGTGAAAAGTTTTGGCTATTTGTTTTTTGTCTATGTATACTTAATAAATTTTAAATGAGTGAATGCATCAAAGTTGCAAATAAGACGTGTAACGAGGTATTTGAGTTGGAAACTTTTAAGTAATAGTTTGATATAATTTATGAAGTTCACTAACACTCGTAAGACAAATGAGAACAAATATTCGATTGACAAATGGTACGCGTCAAGGATATTAAGGAAACTTAATAAAACCGAATCCTTAATGATCATTGTTGGTTCCGTATATCATTTTCTTCGTTAATATGAATATTTTTTCCTTATAAGGTTGTCATCTTCACCACGCGGAGTCTGTAACAAAGGCTGTAAAATTAAAAGAAACTACCAAGCTCTCGATGTCTTATGTATTATTATTAACTTTTTTATTATTGATTTATTTATTTGAACAAATTAATTATTTTTAATATAATATTTATTTTCATTGGTTATATTAAATTATTGTATTTAAAAAAAAATAATGTTCATGTTTATAAATCGTTTACTTTTACTGTTTGAATGAATTTCCGATTATTTTTCTATTAAATCCTTCTTATATTTCTGCCAGTACGTCCTAATGACTTAAATTATATACTTTTATGTGAATTACAAATAAAAGTCGTCCGTAGAACAGCTACATTGCTACGCCGCTACGAATCGTAGCCGCCGGCTACGCGAACGCGTAATCAAAGTAATTGTACACTTGGTTATAAATCATACAAACAGCTGGTACGAAACTAATAATGCCAATATTATTTACTTATACAGAAAAAAAGATAAATAATTTCGATATGAGATCCATTTGAATAAGTAAGATTTTTCATTTTCATAATATTTGTCCGTTAATTTTTGTTTATTGTTATAAATAATAACAAGAAATATTTCTTTATATAAAACACTTTTATTATATTTTTATTATTATTACGGAAGTATCTCTTTGAAAACGATGGAGTTCATCCGCCGCCGGCACATTTTCTAACCATAGTCTAATCAAGAACCGTGATAGTAATAGGTAATCGTTTAAATGTTTCTATAAACATATTTATTTCCTTCTTGAATACTTTAATTCATTAGAACATATTATAATTAATTAATTATTTGTCCTCTACATTTCTTTCTGAGCGTCTGTTGACACCGAGAGCTTGGTATTTAGAAGAAATTCGCTAAGACACATACATTGTTAATGGAGCTCCATGTGAAGTCGCGATCGCAAGCTAGCAATACATAGAATACAAACGCTTAGCATACAAATATTATCCTGAAATAAAAACTTTGTTTATCATTTGTGTTTGAAGTGTGTGGATCATGAAGGTATGGTAGCTGTGGGATGTTCTCTCGGTATGAATGTTGTTATAGTAACTTGATATAAAATACTCACGGAAGGATTCGGCACGCAGCGCCGCGGGTCCGAGCTGCGGTACGTGGGGCTGTACCGGCCCGGGAAGCAGCCGGGGGGTGCCATGAGCGCCCCGCCAGACTTCATCTTGTCCGGCGAGTACATCGCACATGACCCCCAAGGGTCGTCCTCCAACTTCAACACCTTGGAGGGTGAGTGATACTGCCTGTCGAAAATTTTGGCGACTTTATCGTACTTCGGGGGTGAAAAGGCGACGCGTCGCCGCGACCGTTCCTCGCGCCGGGTGATAACCGACTGATCCGGTTGCCGCGTGACGTCACCGGCCACGCCCTCTCCCCACCACCAACCCCTGCTGCTCTGGCACTGCACCCCTCTCCCCTCCCCCACCCCCCGTCTCTCTCTCTCTCTTCCCTACTCTGAACACCCCCTATCTCGCACGCATGTTTACGTCGCCGGCGGCGGCTTCACGATTAACTGAATTATTTAATTGGTCCATTCACTTCTGTTGTCTGTTACCTTTTCACGCTTCTAATTCGGAAAGGTTGACGGATCGCCGGTGACGCAATTGGCACAATCCTAATTAACCCTTAATCTACCTGTATTGAATTTCAGAACAATTACGTAAACGTCATTTCGTTCCGTTCTTTTCGGGCGGTTTGCAAATTTTCAGATATTCATATGGATTTATCTTTATATATTTAACAACACTTATATCTGATATCACGAATGAGATTTCGGTAAAAAAAAAACACTCAGAGAAGATGATTTCCATATTAACAATTGTCACCCAAATGTGACTTTAATAAATTAAATAATAATTAGATAGGAACACTATCAAATATCACAAACAATTGAACGTTGCCCAAGACGGTTGTCATATATCCATCAATATTTTATTAAGTACACGTCACATAAACAGTTCTATGTTGATGTTTCAATTATCGATACAAATTTTATAAACAGCTATGTATATGTACATTTTTAATAATTTTTTTTCATCGTTTCATACTATTTGACGTTCAAATGAAGTAATCAATCCATTAATGAATGTACATTAACACACCAGCCATGAATTTGTACGTACAATGTAATGAATGCCACGATGTATTGGAATGATTCGAATAACTTTAATGTACTTTTCATATATTAAACTATAATTTAACTATAATTTAAATGACACTATACTGAGATAGCCACTTATTATTATTATGTAACATAATTAAAATATTGTTAAAGCTTCCGAGTTGACATTATCGTAGTTGTGATACCTACTAAATGTGAAATTATTATCTATAAAGAATGTACTCGGATACTTGGTCTTTCAAAAATATAAAAGATCTAGTGACTCATACGAGCGGAGATTAGTAAACGTAGGCTCTGACTAATAAAAATTGTAAGGAAATGGAAAACAAGGTGTAGGTAAATGTTGCAAAATAATTTTGTCTTTCTCATATAAATTTTTGTATGAGTTTTTAAATTCCTTAAAGCGACATAATAAATGTAGATATAAAATCAAATAAGCTCTATAAACATATTTACCTACATGAAAGTATAATGTTTAATAATCATAACAAAAGGTATCTCAAACAAGATAAAGGTTTTTTTTTTGTAAATGAAATACATCATATTTCACATTTCATTATTATTCATGCACACAATTAGTAATCGGAACAAAAAACTAAAAGGGTTTTAAAGTGATTCCGCCGGGAGAGCTGGCAGTGATGATGCGATGCGTAATTAGCGAAGATCATAACCCTGCAAACTGGGTACATGTCAAAACAACGCAACCCTCCGTAATTACCCGCCCCGCCGCCAGATGGCGGGAGTTTAATTTTTCGATTTCGGACTGGCGTACATTATGCATGACGCTTTTATCGCTCGCTGTGGTTCCTTCGGGACTTCATAATATTCGTGTCAAACTAAGGGTTTCAGCGTGTATACGAACAAATAGTATTGTTAGTTACAAAAATAACAAACAAAACGCCGGACAACAATCAGACAGAAAGTAGTTTAAATGCTAATATAAAAAAGTGCAAGTGAAATGATTCTTATTAAATATTTAAAGTTTATTGATTCATCTACATTTTGAGTGTATATTTACGTTTTAAGTATAACGATTATTATCTATTTTTGAATCTAATAGCGTACAGTGAAATCGCTTTCAGTTCGTAGTAAAAACCAAACTACAATCGCATACCCTTTTTAGGGTCTCACATATCGGCGCGAAACCACTACTAGAAGTAGACTGACGGATGCATTGATGTTTCATAAAAACTAACTAACACAGTTTGTTTATTTATATATAATTTGTCACGTCGATACCGACACTTATAGGAAAAATATATTGACGAGGAATAATCTATGTAAATTATCATTATATACAACTTTCTACATGAATATGGATATTCCTTAAATTGTATAATTTGTATTTAATTTTACTTTATACTATACAAGTAAGTACTAATGTGGATTTCTAACAAAAACTTGACAAGTCTCTCGCTCAAGATTCTCCTTCGCTGTGACTACTCTGATGTATCGTACGTCAGGTGATACATCATTGTTTTAAGAGATGTATTTGAGAAGTGTTGCCTTGATTGATCAATGGAATATATCCATTCTAAATACTCATTGCCGTAAATCAAATAATAGTATTAGCTAAATAACTGTTGGTTTATAATATTCTCATTTTAACAGAAAAAAGACCTATTCGTTACTCCTTGATACATAAAAATGCTATTCGGCGTTTTAATATCTTATAATTTCGTTGCGTTTTATTTGCTTATTACGTTTTCTTATAAAAAATTTCTTTGCTTCCGTAATTTAAATAAGTTTAGATACATTATTATTAAAACAATATGATCGTTTTCAGCAGAAATATATTGATGCTTTCATAATTTTAAACACCTTTACACGATTACATTGATGAAGATATATAAACGAAACCAAAGGTATACATACTCGTATATAACAAAAAGTAGTCGGACGTTTACATAGGGTGAAGCTTCCTGATTCCGGATGTGGCCTCCCCGCGCCGGAAACAGAAGAGCTTTCACGACTGACGGTGTACCGTACGAAAAAAACTCATAGATATTCAAGTTGTAAATAAAAAATATATAAATGTACTAGTATTAAATTGAATTTAGTATATATATGTATATTATAAATCTAGTCCCTCATGTGTAATAGAGAGATAAGAATCTATTTCCCTAAATAAAGAACCAGTCAAACATTTATACATCATTATTATAACACCTTTTCCTCTCTATATCGTTCTTCTTCAATCTTCAACCTGCGACTCAAATTGTATAAGAATTTTTTCTTTTTTCCATTCCATTCCATTTTCATTCCATTGAAAAAAATCCCAAAATTTCACATAAAATTTTAGAAGGAATAAATTGAAAGCAGGTATTTTCCATCAAGTGTTGTTTAAAAGATCTTTAATGATCATCCACAATGTACATAATCAAAAGTACGTCGAGATTTTTTTTAATCTATGTTATTACAACTATATTTATTATGATTTGATTTTATTATATGTTATAGTTAATATTAAAAAATATAATACTGGAATAACAGGTACTACATCTCTATTTTTTTAAGTATTACCCATACAATATATTAAATTATTTATAAATTTTACCAAAGTAACGAACATTACTCATTCATACATTTACCAGGAGTTAAAATTTTATAATTTTTATTTCTTCGCCATTTATTTTTCCAGTATTTGGTATTATAATGTTGTTCTACTTATGCTTATTTTTATATTGTGATTACTTTTTGTTATCCGTACGGATTTCATGAAAACGGGAAAATATGTTATTCGCGTTCCCTCAATTAAAAACTTAATTAACGTTGTATTAAAAGCGAGACCTAATCTCATATATATATCACTTTTGTATTTGTCAGTAAAGTGATTTTCTGTGTTACGCGAAATTGAACATCCTCGGTGGAAATGATATTTCTATGTATTTAGGCGATAGGTACGTGTCAGATTTTCGTTAAAATATTTAAAGATTTTATATTTATTTATTTACATAATACGTTAAAATAACAAGTAGATGACAAATCAAATATTATATAAAATAAAACATGTAGGTATTAAGATCGGGATAAGTAAAAAAGATTTCTGTAAAAATAAGAATAACATAATATAGATAGTTGTTATATAATTGCATAACGCACAATTTAAAAAAACGATTTGATAAACCTTATGGTGGCGTTGCTTATGTAATAACAAAGGAACTGAAACTGATTGTTAAAGTAAAGAGATTTAGTGTTTAATTAAAGACTAAGGTAACATCTATCATGTGACAAGTATCGTCAATAAAATGTAGTATTATAACAAGTCATTATTAAATTTATAATGAAATCCAAATAGGTACGACAATTACTTCTTACTAATACTTTAATCTCTAAAAGCTTAGCAAACGACATTTAACACATAATATTTATAGGAATTTAGTTATTAAAAAACAATAAGTAAAGAGGTGATAATCTAAAATGTTAAAGTAAACGGTTATACAAGGAGCCGGACGTGCGATCACAGATACCATACGGCACGTGCCGAGCGTGTACCGGACACACAAACAACCGTGGTCTGACCACGAATTATACCTGCTATGAAAATACATTAACATTTTCGTAAATTATTTCATAGGGCTATTCGTACCAGACGAACCGTTAAGCCCGATTAACATTTATTTTGACGTGAATATTATTTTATTTCGCTTTTCTTTTCGAGCGCTAACCAACTCGCTGGAAACCGTCAACAATAAACATATTTAAATAATGATCATATGTTTTTAATGTTATTTTATACATGGATTTTATCATTTTATGGTTTTATAGATTGAAATTATGATTTTATTGTTTGTTGTTATGTGTCTGTATGTGCCGTACTAAACATAAATATGACATAAAAGTTTTACCTACTCAACATAAATGAAATTTTTACACAATTTTTTTTTGTACTTACAAAAGCTGCGTTGATGTTTTCTCATCAAAAGATAATAGATACAAGATCTTTATAACATTTGTATTACATTATAAATAGAATACTTACATTTCATATTTAAACTTGGTCTGAATCTTACAACGTTTTTAAAGTAGGTATGTTAAAACCAAGTTAATAATAGGAACAAACAGTAGAAACAGAGAAAGTGCCAAACTGTTTTCTCTCAGTCTATTTATAAAGAAGACACTTTTGGCAATATATGTATTTAGATTGGTCATTTTGCTAAAAGCAATCATCTTAAAATACAGTAGAAAGTTTTCGACGGAACCTACTTTTAACTAGGCATTGAGTTCAGAGATTGATGTAAATGTTAGTTATAAATAAGTATTTAAGTTATGTTGTTTTTAATAGTTTTCCTCTACAAGTTAAGCGAGCGTGTCTCAATTTGTATGATTACTAGACACGTGACCGGCGCGTGCGAGGGTTACAATCATTTTAGTACCCGATTGGGACACTTGTAACGAATTTATTCACTTACTGTGAAGATATTTGGGGGTAACATGAAACGACGGAAATTTTACTATAAACTTATTATAATTATAAAACTTCTTAACTGAATCAACGTGTAGGTATAGCTAAATTTAGCTAAGTGTTCGCACTCTTTATTACATATCTTTTTACCAGAGTTATAGATGTTTACAAAGATTATGAGAGACTTGTTGTTACCACTTATAAAAAAAAAGTATGAAGAAGAAGAGAAAAATTAAAAGCTCTACTCATGCTTTCAAATATGAAACAGTATTTTACTTTAAAAATATTTGCAATATAGAGTTTTTCTTACCAATGAAAATATTCAAGTTACTCTGTCCATTTTGACAGAAAATAAGGTGAGAAATCTTTGTCAGATTACCTTGATATTGAATAACAATAACAAAATTATGAGCAATGGTTTTTTACAATTAGGTTGCCGAAACGCCTTGACTTCTCACTGATGACATGTTCTAGTTATATTTCTGTTCAATAAAAATAAGTTATAGATATAAGACGGCTGCCAGTAATTTTCATTTAAATATTCATCTCTATAGACAAATTTAGTCAATAGTCTTGGGAAATTATCGTGGTATTTATACGTATATGTATATTGACATACTGTGGTTTATCAAAGCCGCTATGTTTTGAAATGGAAAGGATTTGATGTATGTTCATACAAGGCCAACTTCAATGAATATCGATTCTTAACGTCTCAAACATATTTCCTGTATCCTGTTAAAATTCTTCATTTCTATAATCTATTCCAGTATATGAGTGACAAGAATCACGGTTTCAAAAATGTTCAAACATTGATGTCTTAATATAATACATAGTATCTGTATTGTTTTCGTGAATTTTTTTTCACTTTTTTTGTATTGTAGGTTACTTATGAAATTTTCAAGTTCTCTTATCTATTTCATACTCTCTTTATGTGGTCATATATCAGACTCTTACTCAAACGTTTGTTATTTTGGTTGAATCACGTCTCGTTGAAATTAAAAATAGAAATCTTGAAAATGAGATATTGAAATTTAGTAATTAGTTTATTTTTTATTTTAAATTTACTTCAAAACAGTAAATAAAAGAGCAATATAATTTTTAGTTCCAACATCGATTGATGGGTTCGAGGTAAATGGCTAATAGAGTACATCAAATAAAACGTGAAATGAATGTCAGTTGGTCTCGGGAGATAGCACGCGTGTTGCCGCGCGTGTCTGACCTACTGCAAATAGATTAGTTTAGCCATGTACTAATATTACACATCCAATACAAGACAACAGCTATATAAAATGAACAACAAAGCATTTAATAACAAAATAAAACCATAAAATTATCAATTTAAATATTCACAACATATTACTGTTCAAGTCAAAAGCAAGGCGTTGATTATGTATCACATTAATATTATTAATATAATAAGCAATTATAATGTACACGTTGTGAAATTCATTGTAAAAGAATTTAAAATGAACAATTATCGACTTGACACTATATTTCTGTCTCAATCGAGGGTCATATTCAATGGTAAGTGTAAACCGCGAACCGTTACAATCCATACAAGTCTCCCATTTAACTTTGAACTCCGATTCTTCATCAAACTTCATATTTGATCACACGGAGGCAATGAAAAGTGACGTTGGTTGTAATTACGTTAAGTATTTTTCATTACACAAGTGAAACAAGGATTGTTACGAAAGTGATAACGTGATAATATAAAAAATTTCGATTCTAACGTTAACAATATTAGTATGTGTATAATTTCGTTTTGAAACTGCAAGTAAACGTATATTACTTCAATATTACGATACTATAACATTTTTTATTCATGTCTGAGAACTGTTATTACTCTTTGTAAATGTTTTGAATTGAAACGAACTTCTTTAACTTGTAAAAGCTCTCTCATTTCGTTGAAATTGCTACAAATAAAGAAGTATAATCTTTTTATAAGTGAATACCGACTGTTGCATTACGTTTAAACTTAAAGTAGAAACAGTTGCCTTAACGCATAATTTGCAAGTTTATTTATAAATCTATTTATATACTCTGAAAAATATGAGTGAATATGTAAATAATTATTTTTCACTCTTTAAAAACTATTATTCTCGCTTCATACATTTAACGATACTACAACATTTTTATGAAAGCTATTAAAACATAAATACCTGTATTAATATAATTTTAACAAAAAAACTAAGATGAGAACGTTGACCCTTCTGGATCAATACGGCACTGTATAAAAATTTTAATATTTTTTTTTTATTAAAATGATATCGTCTGCCCTTTTAATGTAATAATAGACTGTAATTTCATGTATCACCCAAGGCTATAAAGTTACAATGCCTGTTTTTGTGTTACAGTGGTGGTTAAAAAAAACTTTTAAAATGTTTAATATCTAACTGTAATTCTATTATAATTGTCAATTAAGTGAAGAAAATAGCCTGTCCTTAGCAATCATTTTAATATCAAAGATATCAGACTCGTGCGCATTAAAATTCAAATCGAATGGAGTCCAAAGGGAATACCATATAAGAGGACAGTTTAACCGAATTGTTATCCGTTGGGTTTAATTATTTCTTTGTAAAGAAAAAAGCTTGAGAATAATTCATGAGGAAAAAACCTGCGGGAAATTTTTAAAGAACTGTATAGATTAACTTCAAGCACCAGAATACCTATAATAATGTAGAAGTTACTTACGGAGGTATGTATGTATGTAGATTGTTCAGTTTTCGCGGCATCGTTTTAAATTTTGCATTCAGTATATCTAAATTGATTATATTATAATATATATTATATTTCAAACAATTATATAGTATTGTTAATTAATAACAAAAATAAAATAACTTAGTAAACGATAGCACCATTGCGGGTACATTTATAAATACTACAAAGTATAATTTCAACATCTTATTGTTGGAGAAGGCGAGCATCTTATTGTTGCAATTATATAATATCCATCGTATAAAGTTGTACAAATTCCCCTCCTCGGTCTCAGTGATTTCTTCTTAATATTTTATTTACGAGATTAAGCCGGTCTCGCAGCCAGCGCATCGTTAGAGCCTCTTTTGTCCATTACGTCACTTTATGATACTATTTCGCACGGCAACTTTCACAAGCGAATAAAATTCTTGTCAGTCCCACGTTGGTCCGCGAGAAGTTGTGAAAATGTTTTTTTTTTTATCAAATGAGGGTCCGACAAGTTTCAGCAATAAATAAGACGTAATGTGAAAATTATGTCGGGGGACTGTCATCAACAACACCTCAATTTACGAATAACGGTTTTAAAGATTCAATTTTTATAATAACACATTTATAATAACATTGTTTTATAATAACACATTTTCTATCGTGTACATTCTATACTTTTTCTGTATTAACTTTTTGTTTTTGAGATCTTAACCGACAGACATAAAGGGATATTGTTTATTTTCAAAAAGCCTCATTATAGTTTTATCCTGTTTCTAGTTCTAAGTTTTATATATTGCAGCTTACATCGGACTTCTGACAAATGGCGTAGAGACGTGGCATGCCAGTAGCTTCGAATTTTACTACAAGGCACGAGTGAAAAGAAGCTTATAATTTTTTTAATACATTGTTATTGGGGTTGTGAATTAAGCTTACATAAAGCAAAACCTTAAACACAAGCGGACTTCTATTAGAGTTTTTGAATTATATTATTACATTATAATACAATTAAATAATAAAAATATGCTATTGTCTACAAATATTGGAAGTATTTTGGTCAATGCGTAATACATAATGTAAAGAAATAAATAACATCAAAGAAAATAGGATAACAAGTTATTTAATATATTTTTCTATAATTAAATAAAAAAAACAGAGGTATATTATCGCCAGACTAGAAAGCAACTAAAACGAGCCATTGGGATTTCAAACTTTTTTAAATGGACGTAAACTTTTGTTCTGCTACAAAGAGGTGAAAAATGTAAGTCTTATATTAATCATAAATGTAAAGTGAAACAATCTCTAGTAAAAGAAATAAAATCTCTCAGACCAACCACGCCTTACTATTATAATATTTAACGTACAATACAATAAGTATATCAGGAGATTTAAGAGGTGAGGCCATAATGTTGTGCGGCGTTTTCCAGATGACAACTTTAAAAATCTTTTAGATTATCAGACCATATATCTGACGGAGTGAAGGATTTAAGAAAAAATATACAAAAACACAGGAACCTACATATTAAACAATATAATTAGAAAGAAGTGAACTAGAATACTACAACATATTTTTAAAAAATTAAAAATATTTTGAAGAATCACAATGCTTATATACATAATATATGTATATCAGCTGAAAATTTTAATTCCTACACAGTGTTCTCACAATGTTCCAATGTGATTTTTCCGAGTCATATGTACTTTCTAAGATTATTTAGACACCACTAACAGATGGTGAAGGAAATCATCGTTAGGAAACCTGGACTTAAAATTTTACAATTATAAGTTTGAAATCACCAACCCGTCTTGAGCTAGCGTGGTGATTAATGCTCAAACCTTCTCCATGTGAGAAAGAGGCCTTTGCTCAGTGGGCTCTGATAGGCTGATGACGTTCTTAAAAGTTGGAAATATTTTAAATAGACCATAGAAAAGAGCAAAGCTTTTCGATTTTAAACTACATGAACATTTAGTTTTGCTTATAGAAATAAATAAACTTAATAATTTTGCATCTCTTGAATCGTCTGGCAAGTTAAAGAATTGGAACTTTATCCTCAGATATAAGGGTTATTTAAAATTTAATAAATCTCCGACTAGGAGCACCAGATATTGTAAATCCCTGTCGTGACTTGTAGAGAGCAAGTTAAGTTTTTGACGGTGTAGGTGAAGATGTGGTCATAGTCCCGAAAAAATCATTTCAACTGTGTTAGCATGCTTTGAATAATATCAAATGAATAATAAATATCAATTGACGTTGTTCAAATTAATGAAACTTTTTTAGAATAATAAATTATAGAAGATAATATACTAACATTTATGAAAGGGAAAGAAATGTCCCAGTGATATTTCAGAGCTCGAGGATTAACTTGAAAGTTTAACGAGTATTATTACAACACCTGATCTGCGTTTGTCTGATTCAACAAAAATGTTTAAAATAAAAACTCATAGCTGTAAGAAAGGTGGATGATTTTGCCGAAGTAACTTAAGAACCACTCACGAACAGGCGCTTATGATTAAATCAGAGTTAAATGAATTTTGTCTAATACTGAAATCTCTACTTTATTTAAAACTCCTTAATAACATAATTACGTTCGAAAAAGAAATATTACTAAAGAGTAAAGTAGTTCAGAAGTTTAAATGTAAGAGGTCTAGAAATTTAAAAGTATTTTTTTTTATTCCTATGTCTACTACAAAGATGGGGTGACAAAATCAATAGTCCTATGTGTGACGAAATTGATATTGTTAGTATTTCTGTGAAGCTTTACACTGTAACGTTTTTGCCAAAAAAAGTGCTTGCTTAAGTTACACGGAAGAGTTAACAAAATCTGTCTAAAAATAATTATTCATAGACTATACGCTTGCTTTGCTATATACGGAAGTAATTTTCCCTATGTACCACCCTTTTTCTAAATAGCCGGACTTTAAATTTGAAGAAGATTTATAATTATCATTTAGAATACTACACAATAACATTTAGTGTAGATGTCTAATTATTAAGGAGAAACAGTTAATATGAAAACTAAAAGGCCAGCGATAATAGACGATCAAAAAGTAATAAACATCAACAATACAAATTATAATTATGAGCAAAAAATGCTCCCTATAATGCAGGGTTCGGCAAATGGAATTAAAATAACAATAAAATTAGATTTGAACACCGACAACATTCCGCCCATGTGCTTAGCAAGGGTCCCGACGCGATAAATGGACCAGCAAACCATACACACTACATCACACAGGCTTCGAGCTCGCGAAGAATGAGGCTAGTGTAAAAAGGCCCTTATATAGTTACGTTAAAGTTTGGAATTACTGTACAATTATCACCCTGCAGTCATACAAATAGTCTGACAAGGCATTTGATACGCAACTATATTCAGCTCCAAAATATTAGGTGTACGAATATAAGTTTTATTACCACAAGCACTAGGCATATTCTATAAATAGTGTAAGAAAAATTTTGGGGTGTATAATCGAATGTTATAATACATCTCGTTACCATTGGGATCATGGACTATTTGAAGGGATAATGTCGATTGTTTGTATAAAATAAATGATTTCTTACTTTGCCAAGTAAGTAATAACAAGTTCATATGACCTTTATGTTAGTCAACGGGAATCGTTTCAAACAGAAATGTATTATTTCGGTTATAAATGTAACTGTCGATATTGAACTAAAAATTTATTTTAACCTGATTTTAGTTTTGTTACTAAAATTCGGATATTTCCAAATCTTTTATCTGTAAAAAGCTCAGGTCTGTAGTAAAACAAGATTGCGTGGCTAAATCCTTTCCTCCGAAATATTTGCTCAAATAGCATTATGTCACACTTCATTATTAACACACGAAGACCTATATCGTAAGCCAATACAGAAAGTTATCTAACTTCACCTGACAAAAGGCTACCAACACCCGAGTGCAAAGCCGAGATCAAAGGGAGGTAGTCCAAATCCGACTAAGTACATTATTTTACCCGTAAAATGCTTGCATCTGTTGGTTTTTTGCTATTAGATACAAATAAGCATTGATCTCGATGGTCACCCTCTTTTTAGACTTAGGAAGAGTCATTCCATATTGGACTTTACTTGAGCAACCTAAGACACATTTTTAGATGACTTTTAATGATTATTTAATTTATTCAATACTTAACCTTACTATTGTACATGCAAGAATACTTTTTGCCTGTCGACTACGTTCGGCTTCTGTCAATGGGTCAAGTCTTCCCTAATTCAATTTCCACTTGTGCCCCTGATCTTATTATTTTTGCTGCAGCGGGTGACGTTTGCTCGAATTAATGCATTTTAAACCATTATCTTTTTAAGACACAATAGATTTATTTTCATAATATATAATTCACAAATAAATGCATACCACATGTTTGAAGTTCAATGATATGCCTGTGTTTTTGAGCATTACCTCTTTTTTATACATTTCGTGTTTATGATAAAATGATTCTTGTTTCTAAATAATTAAATATATTTCAAAATTTTCTTTCACAGCTAAAGATTAATTGGTTTATATGTATCACTCTTCATTTATTTACATTTGCCTAATATCAGATATTGATAAAAATGTTATTACTATAAAGATCTCTAAAAGCACCTGATACATTTCTACAATGAAATTAATATTTTGTTTATTCGCTCATTAGGTACTCTTTTAAGTTTTTTATATATTAATACTTGTTCCTCTTTTAGATCTTGATTTTATTTTTTAACTATTAATAGTATATTACTTTTGAAACAAACTGTACCTACATGTATAAATATATACTGAGACACATTTATTTATTTATTTATTGTTTCATTTGGCAATCCAACAATGTTACAGTATGATAAAAAAAAAATTACAATATAATACAAAAATTGTGACCAAAATAGGATTACAATTTACACTATTATAACATAAATTCGAAAAGCAGTCTCAACGTGAAATAATTTATACAATACAAAATATTAATTATTTTATATGAGATAAACAATTTAAGGTAGGTATAAATACTATTCATAAACATATGTTTGTGAATTGGATTGTGTATTTAGTGTGTGTTTGAGTGTGTGTGTGTGTGTGTGTAGGTTAGCCTAACATTTTTCTTTTTATTGCTTTTTGATTGGTTTCTTGTAGTTTTGTAAAGTAACTTAGCAATATATTCTCAAATTGTTTATACTTTTCTTCATTTCAGTAATAAAGAAATAATGAACATATACGCGTAAAATTATAACATTGTTTATTTTTATCATTGTAGGGCATTAAGGTAATTCATCAGATAATATCACTATACGTAAAATTAAAATTTTTGGAATTAAGTTATTGAACGGAAGCCTCAAGATAGAACAAACTTTCTAATCCTAGTAATAAGCCCAGGGCCATTTGGAGGCCAAATATAAAAACAATATTTGCACAAGCCAATAGAGGAGGCAATAAAAAATTAATTACATTTTTAATCTACAAAAGCGTGCTCAGAAGGTTCTGACACAAGATAAAATTTACTAGAAGCGTAATTTAATAATAAAACTCAATGTTTATTTATTTTTAATCTGATTAGATATTCAAAACTACCTTTTCTTGGAATTCCTAAACTTTATATAATTATTCCATGAAATTGGAATTAAATAATAAACTTAACTTAATTCCTATAATAAGAAAGGAATATTTAATACAAAAAAAAACTTATTTGTATTTCATAGTTAACATTTAAAAAAAAACTATGAATTTGTATAGTTTTCAATTCGTTTTATTGAACCGCATCTAGATAAAATTGTATAGTTCACTCAAATCAGCCCTCAGTGGCCCCGAGGCGTATACAGTGGGCCCTAATGTGATTTTATAGAGACCATAGGATGCCGATTAGATGGTGCTAGAGAGGGAAATCTTAGGGTTCCCGTACATACGATACGGTTGTCTTAGTATAATTCATTTATTTTAAAACATTTCTTGAATACATTTCTTCCAATTAGCAGAATCAACTCATGCTGTCATAATTTGTCAAGTTATACAGCAAACGGTTTTACACCAGTTGAAAGTGTAACGTCTCCCTTTTCAAATCTGCACGTGATCCCATCAAAGACCAGCCTAAGTGCTCGGATTTAGTTTGGCTCCGTAGAGTAATGATAAGGATAAGGTACTATACGATTTGTTTTTTTCTCAGATCACTACATACTAAAAATTTTGTTTTTAATTACAGTTTTAATATTCAAATGTAACAAATAATAAAGATACAAGTGATACATATACCTAAATCTAGATTTTTTGTTCCACAAATGATCCTTCTAAGTTGCATGTTAAGAGTATATGGTGATGTTTGTGTTTATTGCCGCCTGTAGTCTCAAGTTTCCAGCGTATTCATTATAATCTTGGTAGCGAGAATACTGGAAAGTTTTCTGCTCGCAAAACTGAACATTTTGTATTGTCAATTATTGTAACAAACAAAATATTAAAAGACCAATGTAATATATATGCATGTATATATGTACCAAAATTTAAAAGAAAGCATAAAAAAATTCAAATAAGCACACCCGATAAGCTTATAGATGAACATAGTTGTATTCACCAGTGAATTTTTAAATTATTGTCTATCATATAAAAATTAAAAAATATTCAATAAAAGAATAATCTTTTACATTTTAGAATTCTCATTTAAATATATTATTATTCATGTGGAGTAAAACCTTGTATGTTATTCCATAATATGGATAATACAACACAAAGGCATTTATTTTTGCCTTTTTGTTACTGAAGTTCACAACATATGTAAGATTTTATTTATAACTAACATACCTAATTTGATTTATTTAGAATAAATATCTGTTTTGAAGATTTTAATACTTTTCCCAAATGGTATCAATACACTGTTTGTAATATGCAACCATATATGGATTAAAACTATTTTGTAGATCTTATTATTACAATTATTATGAAACAAAAATAATGCATCTCTTTTGAAAGTTACTCTCTTGTATTAGGAAGTTTTAAAATACTTGATACGCTTGAGTCTTAGACGAAGTCATTATCAAGGGCATACAAGTTGTAAGTAATATAATTATTAATGTACAAAGATGAAACATTGTCGCAGCCAACCCGGTTAACTTGCCCCCTCACATAATCACAATAACAGTAACCGTGCGATTACCTACAGCATGATTGTGTAACTTTATATACTTAACGATGACTATATACATCATGTTCAATTTTAAAATGTTCTTATTATATAAATCTCGATGTGAGTGAATAAGATAATATATTTTTATTTACAGAAGTGTTATTTGGGATGGATTATATTAAATCTAGAGTATGTATATATTAATTCAATAATCATAAATCATAGGTATCTACTCTATGTATAATGTGATTTGAATTTTTAACAAAAAAAGTGTCGCAATTGAGAGGACAAATATTATTTCATATACCTATATGATTTAGAATCATAAATGTCAAGTAACATCTGTACGTTACAAAATGTAAATATATTCTTTACTTCAAGCAACCTGTAGATAAGGTTTTCGCATAACCCTTTCCCAAAAGTAATTATCATCGGGACTAAACTGCAATCAAAAACGTACCAAAAACTGTTTCAACGCGATACTTGTTAATATTAGAGTAGCTATCGAATTAGATCGTACGCTGTTAATCACCCACCTCACTCCCTCAAGATAATTAACTCGCAAAACAACAGCATTAACCGAAAAACGTAATCTAATTTTAATTTTAATAATGGTAACCCTTTCGGGAGAACAACTTTTGAATTTCCGTTTTTAGCGGTTGCCTTTATTAGCGTTTGTCAAGAGAACGTCTGTGTGGATTACAGCTTCAGACAAATCATCCTAAGTAAAACCTAAGTAAAAAAGGTCTTCCTCAAAACATCGAAAGATTTTTATAATGATAGACAACTATTTCGGGACCAAAAATGTATGAGAAACAATGTCCTAATTAGAGTTAAACTTATAACTTATTACCTTACTTATAAGTATATCTTTTATTATTCGAATATAAATAAAAATAATGTTAAAAAACTAGTATTAAAAGGTTCCAATGGTTTTGTGTTTCAAATTGTTCATTTCCAAAGAATTTAGTTTATGATAAACATTACTGCTTGAAATAACAACGGAATAACTAACATTTACATTCTTTTACTAACTTCAGTCACTTTTCCAAACATAAACTGCTGAAATAGCATTTCTTCAATAGTGATATATTTATCCGATTATATCAATCAGATTTGTACACTTTTAATTATTACTTTTACATAATTAGCTACTTCTCATAAATTTTTCACTTTTATTGTTATAAAAAACCGTAAAAATGAGTGTTTTAAATAAAACTTTTCTTAAGTTCCTAATGTTGAAAACTAATCGGGACTTTATAACATAAAAGTTGGAAAAGTGACAGTAATTTTGATATCATACTTTACCTTAAAAGCTCCATTGAGTAACTTCTTGTTAATAGCTATAATATTTTTGAAAAGGGTCAAAAGAACAATTCATCTTCTCTACCTCCAGACGAAACTCTGTTGCGCAACTCAACTCTCATTGCCACTGTAATTTGTTAAAGTTAACGCATGAAGCGACAACCGTAGGGTAAAAACAAACCAGTCGATTAAGAACTGCATTAGTCTACAAATATACTCCTTCAACGCCCTTCGATCTACACGATTTGAGGGGAAGGAAAGTTCAATTTACATTTGTTAAATAGAAATGATGATTAGAATCATTTATCATTTTAATACGCTCTCTACCCTTGTTAATAGGCTGTCGAGGGAATTAATAGACCTAACATTATTTTCATTGTTAAATTTGCGGGTTTGGTTGTGTAGGCGTATGAGTATTTGAATTTAATGATTTATAATATTGTCCACTTTATTCGTGGAAGATACCTTCGCAAAGCGATGGATTATCGGAAAAAAACTTTAAAAATTGCCATTGACTTGTGATTTAAAAGTATTTTAAGTAGGTATTAATTTTTTTACCGTAGGGATAGCAATAGTTTTAGGTGTCCTAGATAGTAGAATTTTCTTTTATTAATGTATCTATAAATTTGAAAATTGAAAATAAGATAGTTTGGAGGAATGGAAAGATGAGTGTAATAGACTTAGATTTCTCACAAAAAAATTAAATTATTAAAGTATTTTTATTGTATAAGTGGATTAAACTGTATTTGGAGATCGACGGCCTCGTTTATATTTTATAACTGTAGCCAACACGTCCAGTCTCGTTTCATGAATTTTATCGATATGCTCTGACGTAACGACCTCTATTGGATAACCAGAACATTCGGCAAAATTTGGATAGTAAAGGTACAACAGAATTCATGAAACAACTTCATAACTATAAAAATTTATAGCTAACAGTGCCTGTACTAATTTGAAAGCTTTAGCTTTATGTCGTTTTATATTTGAGCCCATAAAGGCCTACTTTTCTTGAAATTCAACAAAAGAGGTTTTTAATTTGTCTACGACAAGAAAAGCATCTCTAAGTGTATTTTCATATATTTAAAAACAACTGTCCAATTCAGATATCAGTACACATAAGTTTTTTTTTTCAACTTGATCCGAACTCAATCATCCAAGTAACACAATGATATCTTGTATTGTGTAATATAAAACAAAAATAATGAGAACATCTTGGAAAACAGACAAGAAACATTTTTTTGTATATTTGTATAACATTTTCGTCAGTACTTCAGACGAATTTTAAAAGATAAAAAATATGAAAATGCGGCGTCTGTCACGTTCATGATCTTGTATATAATACTCCTAAACACATATTTCGCATAGTGCATGAAACATGCAAAGCAGTCGCCGTACTCTTTGTATTTTATACGACATTTTGTCATCTGGCCATCCCATTCGCAAACGTGGTTGGATTGCGTAAACTTCGAAGAATGCCAAATAACTTACAATGTTTTCGTCTACTTATACATTTCGAGGAAAGCGATTCGAATACTGGAACGTTTTTGCATATAAAACTTTTATAAACATTGAAAATAAATTTTTAAATAAATAATAACCATGTTATATCTCCTATTTTTAGAAAGAAAAAACTATAGAAAGAAGAAACATTTTTCACAATTCACAAAAATCACCAAAGGTGAAATATCTTTTGTACATTTCAATAGGTAATTTATTAATTATTTCAAACATTAAAAAGGAGTAAATCATTTTTAGTTAAGCGTGATTAATCAAAGAACTCAATAAAGTTTAATTGTAACTCAACTGAACAATCATTTGAAATTTAAATTAAATATACGTTCTTAAAAATCAAAAACATATGACAGGTGATGAAAAATAGGAATTTATAATATAACTTTTATGTTTACTTTAATATATTTATAAATACTATCAGTATAAAATATTATCTATTATAAAAAACTAGTAAAAATGTGAGAAGGAAAATTTCATTAAATACTTATTTGACATTCCATGTTTTCAATTTTTTTTTTATTTTATATAAAATATATTCATAAAAGTAATAATAGGTACGTTCATTCATCATCATTTTATTGATACAAAATAAAAAATACTTAAAATAATATGTCATGTATCATTCGAGCAACAATTCCATCAATAATAAATTTAAAATCATAAAACCAAACAAGTTGCCTCACAATTTAAAGTAAGCCCTTCGATCTCAATTTGTTCAAATTGCGTATGGTCTCTAAATAACTAAGTAATCCATCTAGACAGCGTATATTATTTTATTGTAAAGTTGGACTTTTAGCAATTTGATGTTGATGATATATTTATTATATAAGCAGTAGTTTTTATTATTCTTAATATTATACTTAATAATGTAGTAGGTACTGACAAGTATTTATGATGATCTTTTTTAAATAATTTTTATTGGATCTGAATATATATATCATAGGTGATACATATTTTAGGATTTATATTAGGTACCTATATCAAAACAATACCTCTGACTTGTATGATAGAAAACGGTTTCAGTATCTTACTTTTATACTCTCTACTTATTTATATTTTGCATTCTTTCGCTATCTCATTTCAGCGAGGAGCCGTATGATCGCGCTCGGGTTTCTTCGCTTTTAAATTAAATAAATAATGCATACAATTTGTGCGCAATAAACTTTGAAGGTGTAGGTAGGTAGTCTTTGAGCTGAATTTCGCACGCCCGCCCCTGTGGGAACAATAACGGTTTGTGATAGCTCTAAAATGTTGCTGTACCAACTCACATCAACTGTAAAGAAATTTTTATATACTTCAATAATATTTAAATAAAGCTAACACAATATAACACATAGTAAAAAACATAATGGGTAAATTTCATTAAATTTATTTTTATTATTTTGTTTATAAAATTCATTTACCTCATACATATATATAGCAACATCGGGTTTCAGTTATATAAAATGTCTTTTATTTATAGTGAATTACACTTTTTATAATCACTCAGATTTATTTTATATCAACGTCTACTGGTTTTTTGGATGTAAAGTATTAGAATGTTAGAAAAAGTTATATTTTAGCACTGCGCCGATGTACTAAAGGTACGTTCACATCAGTGTAGACTGAAACATTGTCATATTTCCAAACACGAACCCGAGTTTGAACAGTACTGACCTGCCCCTGTGTGACCACTTCCTTTGTATAGTGTTTACAATGTATAAATACTAAATAAGTAGAACATGTAAACTGACTGACTAGAAAAGATAGGTTAAAATTATATAAGTTTAAATTCTATAATAGCAGATGGTTTCTACAAGTGTAATCAAAGAATTTAAGTATTTAAGAACAATTTGATTTTTTATTAATCTCGAAGTAAATTGATGCTATGAAAGTTTCGTATCAACAAACTTGACCAAACAGGCGTATAACTTAAAAACTTTCAATAAAAAAATGATTTATTTTACGTCATTTGTCATATGATCAAAGTTTTTTTTAAAGTAAACTCACTCATAACTTTAAGTCTTGACATTGATCTTACGCAATATAACAGATGCAAGTAGTACAACATTTCAGGAAAAAATATAGAAATATAATTTTATTAACCTGAATGAATTATTTTAAGCTCATATATGTTTTTATTAGCATCTAATAGAGAGTTAATTTGTTTGTAAAGATAAAGGCGTATTAAACGACTATTTTGCTTCTGTACAATTACGAGCAATAAACAACTTAACATGAATTTATTAATATCAACCTAACAATAACATAGTTTGTTTGAGTTTAAAGTGTAAAGTACAAACTAAGTAAAATAATTTAAATACATATTATGTACCTAGCTAACTTGCAAGTCGAAAGATACATGTGGCGCCATCTCTCCAAGACCAACCAAAAGTACCACAGCAAAAGATACGAAACAAAATAATATTTTTTATTTTATTAAATCACTTTTTATGTACACTTTATTTGATATTATTATCGTAAAATATTATTATAAATAGTGTAGATACACCGAATTTTACATTCTGACAACACTCAACTGTCAATTTAAGAAAACAGAGCTATATAAATTGTACTTGATAACTAGAACATTTGTGAAGTACAAGTTATATAGAACATTTCACAATATTATACTGTTGATACAAGCTCAGATTCGGATATGATTATTAAATTGTTTTATATCGTCTTTGTTATAACATGTGCAACTTTAGTCTCGGTAAGTATTACTATGACGACGTAAACCAGATCTAAACATGTTCCCTTAATACATCCATTTTGTTTACATATTAAATTTTTTTTGTTACACCCATAGTATCATAACATATTTTTTAATATTTGTCATATACATATAGATTGATAGAAAGATAGATTTTCACGGTAAAATTATTGTTAAAGTTCATTCACTTGAAAAATTCCTTATTTAATTACAGGCTTCATATGAAGATAAAAGATGCAAATGTGTATGCCCCAGTCCAGCCGCTGTTCTTAACAACACAGTGGGTTCAGACCGGAAGTTATACATTGGCAATGTCCCACCCAATAAATGGTTAGCAAAGTTATTACATTGCACTTTGGTGCAGAGTAACTGCAGTGGTTCAATCATTTAATAATGGACAATTCACCACCAATCATTCATTTAAACTGTTACCTTACATCCATTAGTTCTACCTTGCATCCACTATTTCTTTACATTTTTATTATAAATATATGCATTTTTAATATATCTCTGTTAGTAAACTTTTTCTATGCATTTCTATGCATGTAGAACAAATTATACAACTCATAAATATCCAATTTTTAAAATCTTTTGCTATAGAATATACTTTATATTTCAGTAATTGTGATGGAGTTATTCTTCCACGAGTTGGTGAATTAATCAAAGGCCGTGAACAAGAATTTTGTCCTCGCTGTGAATGCAAATATGAAAACAGGAACACCACAATTATAAAGGTAATATAAAGAAATTATACTGTCAACATAAAATCTTAACTTGTATCATCTATTTAAAGTTATAAATATATAAAGTTGATTTTTATTTACTAATATTTGTTAGTTATAGTAAACTATTAAAAGAATATGTTACGCGAACATAACATTATTAAATTAAACACTGAATGCTGACACCATGGAACCTATGGGAATGGAATGCAGTAAAGAAGATACCTCATTCCGTGGAATCTATGAGAATGGAATGCAGAAAGAGAACACCACGGCTT
>DVQO01000229.1:0-23394 GCA_018231785.1 Danaus gilippus
CCCGCGCCCTCGGCAATGAGAGGCGGGCCCTTTAACCACTAGGCCACCACTGACTACAAAATCTATCAAAAATTATAAATTATTGAAATATTTTTCTACTATGCACAGATAGTATTTCATTGATCACAATTCATTGATTAAGGTTGTCGTATCTTGTTTAATATGATATTTGCTAGTCCTCCAGAACCTATATAAAAAAGGCGTTAGAAAATCAATTAATTTGGACATCATTAATGAAACAAACAAGTCTATTCCAATTAACTAGTGTAACAATAGTAAGTGAGCAATCTTCCGCGTTGGGAGGTCATTTGCGACGTCTAAGACTTGCGCCATTCGTCCTTCAGCTTCTTGCATATTACTACAGTTTGTCATAAGCAAATGATATTCTCGGCAGTTTTATAATACATATCCGACTGTGTGCGTAGTAAGACAACTGTCAATCATTAAAGCAAAAACTTACACTTTCATACGTCATCGTTTACTTAGCTGGTAGATATTGTATGAAACCTCAAACTATTACTGATAAATTTATCATGAAAATTAAATAAGCTCTAAATGAAACTGAATTTAACAAAGCCAAGTCAGCAACATTATTAAACGTAGTTGAATTAAATATTTTAAATCATGTACCGTATAACCTATGTATAAATGCTCTCAACGCCGGTTGAATTAGTATTAATAGTGAAGATATAAAAAAAGCAATATAATTATGTTAAAATTTCTATGAAAATTTGCTAGATTTTTTAATCAAGAAGTTCTTTATTCTGTAGTATGGTCAGACGAAAGAAAACATACGAGAATAAGTAATGCTTGTCATTTCTAAACGTACATAGAATTAAGTGACTATATACATTCATCGTTAATTCATGTCTATCATTTCTATTATAAAAAAAATTGAGTTTAAGCTACTTATCACCAACTAAAACTATTTAACCACCAACAAACATCAGATGGCTTTACGGAGTGGTTGTTGACTAACTCGTAGGTTCCGTAATTCGCCGTTTGATTGCATATGGTGAAATCGTCTTCGATGAACCGATTGCGATCCATAAGGAGGTTTATGTTTTGTTATGGTTCATAAAGAGCCTATCATAGGTTAATGGCGATGATATACATATTTTCAATAAGGCCTATAAATGTCTGCACATTATACATAGTTCACTACACTAAAAATCTTGTTACGTTCACCCAACATATTAAATGAATATAGCCGGGGCAACATTTTAGTATCGATAAAATATAATATAATGAAACGTTGCTGTATCCGCGGAAATTAAACCTGTCCCCGTTGAGCAGAATTTTGATGTACCATCAAAATTCTGCAAAAGCAGTGAGAATGGCATTGCGATCCTAACATCGGAGCGATCGTTTAGTCCTAGATATAGCTTTAAAGTTCTAATTATGTAATTCTAATTATAAAACACGTATAAGAAAGTTTAATTGTTTTCCTGGAACCTCTAATGGCTGTCATACGCATATAATTATCCTATATAATTATCTGCAAAGTATTTATGTGTTTATACTATTACTTCAAACTCTTACAAATATAACGAAATGTCCACTTTTCTATTTATTGCACGTTTCTAAATGGCCACTTGACCTCCTCAACCTGTCAAGGTCGTAAGATCCAAATAAGAGAACAGATTAAATAATGCTGTTTCGTTAACTTTTGACTGTTTCAATAAAGATTTCGCTAAGAAAATATTAATTAAGATCTGACGATAAAAAAAATTGTTGGCAATTAATTCAGTCAAGAATTTTACAATTTACTGTATCAATACTATTAAAAAACTATTGTTGTTTTTTGTTTAAATAGAACATATTTGTAATCTCTATACTATATGAGTGAAAGTGGTAAGTAAAATGATTAAATCCAATCATGTTTTCGTCGCTCAGGAGTCAAGGTTGTCCCATTGATTCAGTACAAAGCCTTTGTTTGCTGTCGTGCCAAAGGTTAATTGCCTGACCACAAGAGACCGTAAATTACTCGGACATGACCATAGCTTAAAGGACGAATGTTAACATGATTTGTTAATAAATTACTTGTTTCACCGTGAATGTATAGAGATGTAGTTTAGTTGTTTTTGTTTCGAAAGGTTCAACAATTGGAAATGTATGAATTGTGTTTTTTAAATGTCCTTCTTGCGTTTATAACTTTGAAAACTAAGTATTATAAATTTTATTATCATTACCTAGTTGTATTTTGTCAACAGTTTTCTTTTAAAACAAGCCCATATAAAAATGTAATATGCGAAAGTAGCTTGCTGATTTGCCGGAGAAATAATTTATATTTACATTATTAACACAAAACATACTATATAATTATGCATTCATTTCTGATTATACAACTTTTCATATAAAAAAAAATATTAAAATAAAAAACACTAAAAGCAGTGTCCATAAAGAGGACTTCGTTTTAACGGGTTTTCGTCTATTAGTACATTGCTTGTTTGGAAAAGTGAAGGAAGGCCTTTATGTTGTATATTCTTACATACATAGTATCTTCCAAAATGTGTTTAAAAAGTTTACTATAACAATATTTAGAATTGTTTACCGAGAGTCAAAAACTTTATATAAACAAGTATAAGTGCTTATACATAAAACAAACAGTTACATATTAAGGTATTCAATACGACAGTTCTTATGAGTGTTAATATAATTAATATGAAGTTATATACATCAAGTCACACAAGATTATAAATAACGAGCCTTTCTCAGATGTACCTAACCGCAAAATACACCAACATGAGAGTGATAGCGCGTAAAATGGAAAGTGAATTGTGCAATAGAATTCGCCTGGGCATGACGACGTTCTAAACACTATTAAATTACCGAAAATTTTCAACATAATTAAATTACATGTAATATGGTATATATATAAAATAATAATTAATTTATTAAATATTCGCATAAGCTTCATTGTTGCATTTTTATTGGATCTTTCGATTCGCAGTCGCATTTCGCATGGTGATTTGAAAAGATCAAAAGATAGATCTTCTTTTTTATCTTCGGTGACAAAGTCACTTCAGGTGATTATATTTTCACAACCATAGTTTGTTTTAAATAAATTAATCTAGAGAGTAAAGACATATAATATTGATATTATTCGCTGATTTCGATTTTAGTTTCACTAATAGATCACAATTTTTCAAAATTACTGTCAGAAAGCTTTTAAGCCACGTGCCCAAAAGGTAAATACATAAATACAATTTATATACATATTTGCCTTATATGGATTGAATTGTAGAAAGTATATTTTAGAAGAAGCGATTTATTACGCTGTAAAAATATTAAACATAATAGAGCTCTTGAATATTAACAGTTAAAGTTAATATATATTTCCTTTTGGTAATTCATTAATAATAATTAAATTAAGTGTTATACATGTATATGTATTAATCTCTATTAATAAGTAAGCTTAAGTGATATACTAATTAAAAATCACTAGGTGGAGAGGTCCACAGACATCTTCTAGCAATTGTAGCATTCTCAAGTTTTTGGTTTTAGGACATATTTATGGTGTAAAATTTGGTCTTGCTGTTGTTGTTCTGTCTTTTTGGGACGTAGGAAAAACTTAGAAGAACATTGTTTATACAATAATTTCATTATAATGGGTGACCTTAACACTTAAATGTTAAAATCAGATTCTTAGCTTATCAAATTTCACAAGTTTCTTGATTCTTTGACCGACATAAATTTTAAGTTTATACGGAACCGTAACATTCAACCAGTTCAAAGAAAACAATCACCAGCAATCTCTTACAGTTGATTATCGTTTCCAATGTTAATCTCATAACAGAAAGTCGTCAATACTCAAACTACTGAAGCCTAAACCTAAAAGCTGTTATCTAACAAAATTCGCAACACTTGATCTCAATAGACCTGATATTGAAGCCAACAACACCATAAATAGATTTTTCTTAAATTAATCTAATATATGGAGATTTGATTAAAATTTAAATTCTGATTCATACCATCCCAAAAATTACTTACAATGATACACTTTAAAATTTCAACAATGTTTGAAAATTAAACATGTTAGATTAAGCCACAGGCCCTTCCTATAAATTTTAAAAATCCTTCTTTCCCACATACATCTTGTTCAAATTTCTTTTTCATTTTGATTTTCGTAACCGAAGCATCTTTATTAAAGTCACATTGCTGCCGAAATATCACTCCAGTTTTAAGATGAAATAAGTTAATAAGAAATTGAAGTCGATACTCTTCTAAATGTCACTTGAGGAGCATTCAATTACAAAACAATTAATTAATTGATTCTTCACTTACTATTTACAATATAATTCTACGAGTGCCTATACAGTTATATTCAAATAATAATAAACTAAAATTCATAGTGAATGTTGTACGGGGAATAGATAGTTTAAATATAATAGCCAGGGGCGTCTTAAAAACGAGGGTAAAGCCTAAAAGATCACGGCAAGTATAAGTAATTTAAATTCATAGTACGGATGATCAAAAAAGTCTGATTATAATATAAATACACGACAAGGTATATGTAAAATATCTACGAGTATTGTAGACAAAAAGTCATACGTATTATTAATCATTAAGAAACAGCCTAAGAAGCGGGATCAGTCGTCCAGTTGTAACTTATTTAGTTATTTCAAAATAAAAGACATTTTACTAAAACATATCGAAACAGACTTACAAAACTAAATAAATAACATTGTTATCATTTATACATTAAGAATTGCATCGAATTGCAATATCGTTCTTATTGCGATACAATAAGAACTAATTTGAATGGACGGAAAGGTCATACATTGTGATGACAGACTTTCGAAAGATAGCGTTGCCACGTGGTTAGACTTTCAACTCTCAAGGTGGAAAGCAATATTTGATATAATGCAGCAATAATCTCGATGGAATCATCTCAGCCGAATCAACATTCCGTAGTAATAAAAACGACGTAAGAAATGAAAATAAAAATAAATAGACTTATAAATATAGACGTCGAATACTGAGTATTGTATGATATTTTGTTATAAAACTTATCTAATACACCTTTGTATATAAATTAGATATTAGTAAGTTCTAATTTAAACGGCTCTCGTGAGAAATTATTATCAAAATGGGCTTTTTGTAAATAGATGATTCACTGAATAGCTTGGTAGAACTAAATAAAACTATGTATATTTATTCCGTGTATATCAATTAAAGTATGACAATAAGTCTAAGGTTTAAATAAGGTTCAAAGCCTCTGAAGGTCGTTCGTTTAAGGCACGATAATGAACAATACATACATATGTAAACTCAATACAATAAACACAATTTATATTCAGGGCGTAGGGACTCAGATATAGCCTTAACGTGATTGTTCAAGTCACACAAGTTCTAGCTAAAATTAACTTAGGAAAAATAACTGTTTATGTTGTTGTAGCGGTATCCTTATACAAGTTATCGTAATGAAACTAACATTTAGTTTTGATATCAATTTCTTAAAAATTTCTAGACTTTATTTTTATATATTATATAGAATTAAATTCACTATGAACAGATGACAAAGCTATATATTTTAACACAAAACTTCATGATCACATCGCATACGAAGTGGTTTTATTATATAAAATTTGACATTATCCTATCAAACTTATAGTAAAGGCACTAGTAGTAGGCCCTTTCGCTCGTAGTTAGTTAATCCATATGCATATAATAAAATTCGTCTATAAAATCAATCATCTTAAACTGTTGAATAATTTTAAATTAAAAAGATACAAAGAATATTCAACTTCAATAATTAAAAAGCATTCTTAATATCAATGTAATGTTTGAATGATTATTTTATAAAAATATATATATCTATATTTATTTTGCGGAACTTCCGTGATAAAAAAAAATACTTCCCGTATTTTAGTCACATATGACTTTCTGGATGGAATGCAGGATTTCGATCGTATGTTCCAAACTATTGTAACTAGAAAATAAGTCACTTAATCAAATCGAATGCTTAGTAATTGTTATGAGCTTCCTTGAAACCAATTGTAAACTAGAATATTCTCTTAAGTGCTATGATTGAACCTTAATACGCATACATATTATGCATTATCAACATATTTGTATGTTATTAAGTTATTCCACGATTATTATATGTATATAGATAAAGATATATGTATATATATAGAGCTAGTCATGTTTCTGGAAAGATAAAAACGCTTAAATAAATAACAACAATTGAAAAGATATTAGATTTACATTTTAGTTCATAAATATATATTTGGTTGGCGTCCATTTCTTTAGATTTTTTGAAATATCTGAATTATTTTTAAATTCGCTTAACGTTCTGTTTTATTATTATCAATACATTTCATTTTAAAAATAAATTATTTTGCTGTACATATAATAATGTATGCGTTTATTTTGTTTTAATATTACAATTAAGTCTAGATTTATTTTACCACATTTGTCCTTACAAGTACAGGAAATAAATATATTTATTTATACACATTTATACTTAGCAATACATTTCCTGTGCTTTTATATATCAAATTATGTGTAACGTAAAAATACTGATTTGTTTTATTAAAAAAATCGTGTTTATTGATTTCATATTACATATGATTACCGTGATATGATTACCGAAGTTTCCTTAACATTACATAAATGTTGCCAACCTCTGGTTACGCTGCCTTATTTCCTTGTAATTAAACAATATTATCAATTTACTGCCGCATCTTATATTACTTGTATGAATGTTATGGATAAATATATGCAGTCTTATTTGTATGCGTAACCTTTGTTTTCTTTATATTTTTTACACGTAGCTTCCTGTACATAATAGTTTTCTTTCGTTTCGTAAAGTTTTTGGAATTGACTGCCGAATGTCTTCCTGATTGTTAAATAACCCTTGATTTAAATTAATTTATAGTTTTGTAGTCCGCAATTTTTTTTAAATTACAAAATTATTTTTAACATACATTTTTTACCTACATATTATATGCATATATATTTAGATCTGAATAAACTTTTGTTGGTTTGTCTTTCTGAAATTATAGGACGCAAACTCTACATAAAGGTATAAAGTTTTAAAATTATTATTAACATGCTACATATTAAAATTGTTTTCAACATTAATTCATATATTTGAAATGAAAATAATTTAAATAGCTCTCAGTCAGGTAGAGTTTTATTCATAGTTCATAAATCATATTATAATATTTCTGTTTAAAGTAAATTAGGTAATTTTACGGTTATTTCAAATAAATCATATGTACCATAAAGTTGGTTAAGTTATTTTAACACTGTTAAGATTTATATCTTAGTTACAAAATTGTAACTACCTTCACCTCATAAAATGAAAATACTTACGCAACTTATTCTCAGCGGCCGCTAACGTCAACTGACTTAGTACCAAAAATAAAAACATTTTCTACACAATATAAAATCTTTTTGGAACGATACTTTCTGTCGAGCAAACGAACTTTGTATAAATATTACTAAGTGACAGTTCGCGCGCAACGTCTTTCTTGTACTGCTATCGCGCGGGAATAATGCTCATATATATATTTATTTTTCGCGGCTACATTACAGAATGGACGTGCTATGCAAACTTGTTTTTAAGGTGTTGATGTGACATGGATGCAACTTATTAAATAGGAGGACTGGATCTCCTTTCAACACCAGTAGAAAGACATATGAGAAACAAGGAAGGAATGTATTGTATGTTTTGCATGGTTTAAACTTTTTTCTTAACGTGATTTCTTACACTTATTTGAAAATACAGTAAATAGATTTAAAAAAATGCATGTTTCATATTTTATCATAATGATTTGTCCTTCCGTCTCTACAATTGCAAGTAAAGTCTTATATTTTGTAATCAGGTAATGTGTTGAAATTAATTATATGGTATTTGACAAAAGTATAATTAAAAAAACACAATAATAAACGGGCTAACACAATTTTTTTCACAGCTAAAAAAAAGGAAGAATATTCTTTTAAGTGAGGGCTTTATTTTTTATACAAATGAACTTGAAAATCGTAAAAAACAGAGAGAAAGCATTGAGTAAAAATTAATTTTCAATGTCGATCTGAACCGAAAGATAAAAATAAATATATAATATTTTGAAACTCCAT
The DNA here is from genome assembly GCA_018231785.1 of Danaus gilippus. NCBI lineage: Eukaryota > Metazoa > Arthropoda > Insecta > Lepidoptera > Nymphalidae > Danaus > Danaus gilippus. Next base: position 8,092 of record DVQO01000229.1, read on the forward strand.
ATCTGATAAAATATTCTCATTGTAATATAAACATGTATACTTATTGCATATTTCATAAATAGCAGAATACATTTTAAAAACTGGCGGTTCAGGGTCGTCACAATTACTGGTGACAACAGATTTAGTTCTAGTTTAATTTTAATATAGCAATAAAATTTATATTTTTTATATTAATATGTTTTAGTTTACAAAATTTTATAGAAGTCAATAGAAGAGAAAACACATGTTTTGTTTTAAATCTTAATCGCTGCTCAAGCGACATCTGTTTTAATTAAAAGGAGTTATATAAATAATGTTGTAACTATTGCATTTTTTGATTTAGAACCGACCGCGCGGGTTGTTTCATACACTTACGTATTTTTCCATACACGTGAGTCGTGACGGATATCCCTGATCTAAAATATTTCAATTTCGTCATATAAATGTTATTGTGATTAAGACATGGTTGGCAGTTTCGACAATGGTCGTTTCAAATTTTAATAGGAAGCAGAAGATGTGATTATTAATATAAGCAAATAATATTCAAATAAAATATTATAAATTGGCTAATACAATTTTAACAATATTTTTTAGTTATCATTAATTAATTAATATATAAGTACATATATGGTACATGTACCTACCTACCATTTATTTTTTAAAGATCCTACTTATAGTATGTTGGCAGTATAATCTATTGTAAAGGTAGAAATTTATTTGTTTTTTGTAATAATATTTTTCTTGAGGCTTTAAATGTAAAATATAGATAATATTATAATTAATGAAAGTTTCCAAATAATTATTCATTTTGTTTGACATTCAAGTCTTAATGCTCGATCTGGTAACTTCCTCTTGATGAAATTATTTTTTAAATATACCTTTATTTTGCAATATAAATTAAATGGCAATGCGAAAATAATTAAAGTTATTTATCCTAGGTATATAACAATTAAGTAATTTTTTAAAATTGCAAGAATACCTTTAAGTAAATTAACTTGTATTAAAACGTGATTATAGACCATTTATTTCTCAATAATTGATTTTTTATGATTTCATATGAAATAAAACAATTATTTAAGTTGTTATAGTGGTAATTGAGTACCCACTGTATGTATTTATAGAAAAATAAATTATAACAATTTTACAAACTATATTTTAATGACATCATCATTCATAAGGCTTTGATAATTATATTCCTGTCTTCTAGAATGTTCTTCATAACCCTTCTGGTATCTCAGGGCCAAAGAATTATCAGGTTTATTCCTATTAAATAGGGAGTCTCCATCTAAATTTAATTTTATTATCCCGAAACAGAGGCTGTCTTCCTCCTTCTTTACATCTTTTCTCCTCTCTTGTATTATCAAAGAATTTTTCACAGGTAACATAAGCATCATGTCTTGAACTTCATTGTTTAATTTCACTTTAGCTTGTATAGTGCCATTTACAGAATTTTGCTCATCTTTTATTTTCAATGGCAACTGACATTCCATACAACGTACATTGTCATGATGGTCGCTGTATACAGGTACAGGGAACAATCTATCATTCAAATAAAATCTATATATGCATTTATGATTAAGAACTCCACCATTTTCTTTGGAGCTTATTCTTGATTTAGCAGAGTGACATTCAAAATAGTTGTTATTTCTAAATTGTTTTAATTTTTGTATACTGTCAATATTATCTGGGTCTATAAAATCAACTTCACTCTCACAATCATTAGAAGAAATCTTAAAAACAGTATGTGTACTGCAACTCTTCTCGGGATGTTCAATAATTGGTTTTAAAGATGGACATTTAGTTTGCTCAGCAGGATAAAAGGAGTCAGATGACTCATGAAATTGTTCATTTTTGTAGAATTGGTAAATGTGTTTTTTGTCTTTAATATTTTTAAATGGTGAAGTCTTCATTCCTTCTTTTACTATTTTTGAGTTTTGTCCATAATCCTGTTTGTTGACTTTGTTTTCATTATTGGCAATGTTGACATCAGAGATCATATCACCACATTTTTTACAACAATCTACTATCTTTTTACATGAGTATCTTTCAATAAACGCCATGTCAGACTTAGTCGTATTTTTGTGTACTTTATTTTCATTGTGGTGACATAAGGAACCCATAGAACAAGTTTCATCTTCTCTTAGTGAACCGCAAATATTTTTCTTAGAAATAACAACTCTTTTAACTTTTTTAAAACTTCTATCACAACTATTGAGGCCATTGAAATGTTTTCTGTAACGATCACAATAAACTTTGGAATTTCTCGCACTTGGTTTGGACATTTAATTTTTTGTTAGATAAACTTACAACTTTCAAGCTCTTGCAGTGATCACTCCACAAAATAAAATTAAACTTTAAGGACCATTTAATACAAACCGTGTATAACGTAAATTCAGTCTGTTGCTATGGAGACAGTATTAAACGTCTTAAAACAAAACAGAAATTTAATTTCAATGGAACATTTTTACTTTTTAAAAAGTTTGTATAGTTACTTTTTATAAAAAAAATAATAGTTTTAACAAATTTAAATAATTAAATATCACATAATTATCTTTTTTAGAATGACTTCAATTGGTGATAAGCGGCATCTAGCAGCGAAAAGCTAAATCAATTATAATCATTCTTACATAGAGGGAGTTCATTGTTTTATTATAAAGCATAGATGTCGCTCAAACATGACTAACTATTTATTGCAATACATTGTATCTAGTTCAGAAATAATAAATATCTAGGTAGTATGTAATCTCAAAAAATAAAATTCAAAACAAGTAAAATTAATGACAATCAATAAATTGACATGCTAAATACTCAGACCCATGAACAATGAAAATTATACATATGTTTACACATATGGGGTTGGCTTTTCTAAATAAAAGTTTTCAGATTTCTTATTTTTATTTATTATAGATGCTTATAACTGGATCCTAATAACAAATGATTAAAAGTAATTAAACTTAAAAAGTTGCTCAGTTATAGTTGATAACAATTAAAAGTATTTTTATGTACAATTTATTATATGTATTCCTTTTCTGAATATTTATGAACGAACGTTGAATATATTTTTATATTCTTTGAACTTTTTTATGTTCGTAATGATATATCTACACCTTTTATTTTTGTCAGCTTAAAGAATATAACTTTGTTTATAGTTCACGACGTCGGAAGGAAGACGTGACTCACATGGGGCCTGTAGTACATAAAAGTAGTATAAGTTAGTACTAAATGAAAAGCAAAATATATTTTTTCTTCGCCATTAAACTATTTTGTAATTTATATTCCTTATATGCTTCTGTTAATCTGCTATAGAGTGAGTTTAGCGTAGTCTATGGGTTAAAACCCTTGAATCCATATTGAAAGCATTAAAAAGAAACTTTATTTTCTTCCAATTTTTAAATTTCTATTTAGATTTAAGAAATAGATGAATCCCGCCAGCTGTAATTGCTACTCCTCCCGGTTAAATTACTTTCTCATCTTTGCTATATCTTTGTCTTTGTGGCCAAGCATTTTCATATATTTTTTTGCAATCATCATTTATTCAACCTCATCAAAAAAATAAAGATGTTATAAAGCTTAAAAGTAGTTCTAGTAACTAAGGTAAATGTGATATTATTAAACATGTATATTGCTCAGACTTTTATGGTAGGCACTTTAAAGGTCTACAACCTTACTACGGAAGTCGTGGCACTATATTTTATTAACGAACACGTTCGTTCGTCTATATTTTAGGAGACTTATTTTTCTGATTCGGTCATAAAAATATTTCTATTCTATTAGATTTTGTTATATATCTAAGCTTGGCCTGAAAGTTATAATTATTACGTTAACATAAAATTTTAAAGTGAAGCCGTGATTGTTTCAGCACCATTAAAAAATAAATTGCCTACATATTATTACTAGTCTGCAATTTTTAAAGATTATAACAGCTTAAGCGTTATAAACTGCTGGGTAAGCTTAGCGTGTTCTGATTATTTTCTTAGACTGCACGTACAGTAAAGCTTAGATTTAAGCGCAGATATCGTTTTGTTGTTGGTGGTATAAATATTTTCAAAGAATCTTTCATAAACTTCATACTAAATTATGGTAAAATTTTAACTTAAATTTACCTAGGTAGTTTTATATATTATATTAAAATTGGGTGATAAATAATACATTTTTTATTATCAATAAAAATTTCTTATAGTCACTGAAATATACTTATAGAGTCATATATAAACAGAATTTATAAAAAATATTGAGACGACAGAGATTTTAAGCTTTTATCTGAAGATCTATCTAGAAAAATACATACATTACTTGTGCCAAATTTTTAAATATACATATATCTTCTAAAGGGTCTTTTAAATCAAAGAATATAAAAACAAATAGAGGTTGACTTTCCTCATGATATATCAATATTTGGGTGGTCCAGTGTATTTTCTAGTATTACATTAATACTCAAAACATACATCGCACGTTCCGTCCTTCATGTCGGTAGAACAATTATCCTGAACGGTCATAGCGTCATCGATGTGCGCTCGCGCAACTCGCCTGTATCGTCTGTGGAGATTCAAACGCAGCAAGAAGTTTAAATATATTAGACGATTGTTTAAATTATGAAGACCTCAGCTATTATATTTTTCGGGCTTCTGGTAAGTATAGTTTCTATTGTAAATTACATTTTATTTAATAACGAATAAAAATTAATTGACGATTTTGTTCCTATTTAAATCTTAAATAGAAAAAGAATACTCGTGAATAAATTTTTTGGGACAAGAATATTTTTTAAATCGCTGATGTATGTATATTTAACGCATTTAATAATAATATATGTATATATAGAATAGTAATTAATTATGTTCTTACTTTAATATAACTCGGTTATAGAATAAATAATAAATTGGTTTAGTTCAGACAAAGCGAGGTCAGTGTGATAGAAATAGGAGGAATCAATAGTAACATAAATATTTGAACAAATTTTAATTTGTATTAAATAAGCTCTGTTTTCATGGAAAATTAACCATAAATTGTTTTGTTAAAATTCGCGAATAAGAAGGTCATATGCGTACAATGTATTATTTATTATAACTGGCTTTTTCTTCATAGCATTTCAATAATATAAAAATTATATCCATTAATTTATAGGATTTTATATTTTAAGGTTTTGTATTGCAAGTTATGAATATACTTCGACGATAGCGAGTAAAATATAAATCTAAAGCAATGCGAAATAATTTGAATAAAAATAATAAAATAATAATCGAATAAAAAATTGCATTTTAGAAATAATATTCGACACGTATGGCAAGACGTGTCGACTTTATTTTGTGAATTTTAATAAGGAGAAATATATAAATATATAAATAGCTACTATAGATAGCTTCAAAATAATGTTGGTAATTAATAATTCGTGTAGAACACTACAGCTAGATTTATCATTTAACGTTGTTTCAAGTTTTTCATTGCTAACGGTTCTTGATTAAAAATTTGATTATGTAACTGGTTTAACATGTTTTTTTTTTAATTTCTGCCGACCTGTTCAAAATATGTATAGTATACTGTAGTTTTTTATTTAATTGTAATCATGTTTTGAATTTAATGTTTAATAGAAAATATAAGTTAAACTTGAATTTCTAAATTGTTATTGCGTGGGAATACAATATAATATTAGCATATTAATGGTAAAGAAACAATTATCATAATAAAATAAATAAATAAAGACAACGACATCAATTAATTTCAAATTATAAAACAAAGATCGAACTTTTTTTCTCATTCCTTCGTCTCAAACTCAATTACAAGTCAAATAAAAAAGGTCTTTTAATTTAAGCGATTATCTAATTAGTTATAATACTAAGTATTGCATTTTTTATGAAGAATTTGTTCATTAAAATATTTGATGATCCTTCCGAAGGATTCATTGTAAAAATCTCTTAATAACTTTGACGTTACTCTACTGTCACGAATTAAAAAATGTGGGTTGTATTTAGATGTATCAATACATTATATAGATAATAGATATATAGATGATTGTGTTTTAATATTTGATCATAATTCTAAAAAGGGTAGACCGATTTTAGTAAATCGGTCACCATTAGATTTGGTTTAGTGTCGTTAGTGTCACTGGTTTTATAATTAAAATAGAAGTGGAGTCTGATCCAATTTTCATAAACAAAATGGAGGGCTTTAAACGAAATAATTAAAGTTACAAATTCTTTATTTTCTCAATGTTTCAAACTGAATTTAAAAATTATTTTTTTAAAATAAAGTAGAAAACTAGTTATAAAAATATTTGATAAATAATAGATTAACTAAAGAATATAATTGAGAATAAATCCTTAAGCTTCTGAAGGGTAATTCTAGTAACTTTAATAATCTTTAAGTCTAGTACTTAAGTAAGATTCTATAGATAAATACTAAGAAATTAATGTACAAATTTTAAAGAAACAAATAATCAAACTTAATAATAACAATAGTAGTGCAATAAACTACAAATGTGTCATTGTTAGTATCAAAACTACGTGGTCCGCATACGCGATGCTGGCATTGGCGTCAAGGATCAAATCGTCACGTCTGCTGATACGCTTTTAGAGGGGAATATTAATTTTCTCTCATTACCTGCACTCAGCTGGCTTCAAATTTTAATATATTTCCATCAACTTGAAGATTCACTTGAAACGTTTGCGTGAAATACTTTGAAATATTACGTTTACGCAAGTAAATAAACAACTACAGACATATTGCACGAGTCGTTATTCATGTTCTAATATTATATTTTAAAGAGCAATTGCTTTTTAAACTTGTCAAGGTCTTGAGATTAGAGGATCTTTAAAAGCAAATATTGTAAGTGTTAAGGTTCGGATGTTTATACATATGTATATGTATGTATCTGCGAATGTTACTCAATATATGTACGAAAATTTAAAATATTATGAAGGTCGGAAACCAAATATCTCTCTTATACGAGAGGACAATACAAAAATAATTATTATATGAAAAAGATATTTCAATAGAAATAATATCTATGTATGATAAGTTTCAGTAACATTTTCATTTACATATTTTTTACATTGAATACATATCTCACACATTACTTTTCAAATACAGAGAATGTACGTCACAAATGCAGTGAAACGATAAAATTGAAATATTTTTGAAGTATTCGACGTCAAATATTTTAAGAATATCGACTCTCATAGCGATATTTATAAATCCGAAAGAAATTCTGAGTAATTCTGACGGAGTTTTTAATTCATGGATGCTGGTATTTTCAATAAAATTAAAAATGAAATAGCTCGAGATGGTCGCCTACCTTTTCAATGCAGGAATTCAATTGCGAGCGACATCCATCTATCTTTTAAATAATTTTTCCTCGGATAAGCTTAGACTGAAATGATAGAATTTTTAAATAAATAGATAATATCAGTTTGTTTCTTATCTCCAATTATAATAATGAGAAAATACAATAATAATTAATTAGAATGACTACCAATTGAAACGTGAGTAGTCTGGCAGAGAGCAGATTAATATGAGGATAAATTGTATCTTTTCTTACCACATGTGCGTGATAACAAGAATAATGAATACAAGAGAGACAATCTTACTCTTTTGATTGAACGTTATAAACTCGTTTTTTAAAAATTGTATCTCTTGTTTTTTGGATAGTTATATATTTAGTCTATTGATTGGTAAAGAGCAAGATACGCTAATAACAAATCAAGAACTTTGTGTGAGGTATGAATCTTGTAAAGCGCTTTAGGTCCCACACCCGTCTCCTTTCGCAAAAGAAAGAAGCCACTGTGTTGGCTCGGAAAGAAAGTTAGAGGTTTAATGTGTTGAGTCTTGTGAACCCTAAGATTGAGAGCACTGATATTGTTCATCTATCAACATGTACAATCTTGAATGGCAATATTAAAGGCAGTTAAATGATGAAAAATGTTTAAGTTAGAACGTATGAAAAGAAAGCGGTTTTGTATTCGTTATCATTGAATATAATAGTGGTATTTCAAACTTGCAGGAGAGGGAGAAATAAAAATTCTTTGAATACTATAGTAGAACATTAAAATAATTCACATAATATTTTTTATGTACAAGTTGTTTTTGAATTATAAAATTGACAATTATAAATCTATATAGGTCCAGTACGCCTCCTCCCGTGGACTTCCAGAAGAGTCGGTGGTGAGCGTGTATACACCGCCGAGCTCTGATGTCTATCACCAGATAGCAAACAACATTGCCGAGAGGATCACATCGCCAATATACAGGTAGCTATTTCAAGTTAGCGACAAATTCCATTAGCTTCTAAAAGAATTATTGAATATTTTGTAAACCCTTAACTTCGTTCGGCTGTATAACATTCTGATTTGTTTAAAATGCATGTTAAATATTATTATCGGTTTTCACTTGAACGCTGGTACTTGATGAGAAGTCATTTTTCAATAGCCTTTCTACATAAAAATTCACTGCATTGTCTAAGTTAGGTACTTTTAATTGGAATTGGTTTACTTGGAAAAAACATCGTTTTGTAGTGATGTTTACTAAAGCCTCTAATATTAATTATAAAAATTAATATATTTAATTAGGCGCGGTAAGAACGTACATAGTTTTGTCTACCATAATATAAATTTTTATAATAAATAAAAATAGTATTTTTTTTTATCTCTAAATCTAAAAGGTATCTTTATAAAATTACAGATTCTTGGGAATTAACGGAAATTCTACAACCACAACAACGACAACAAATAAACCTTGGGATAAAATAGAGATACTAGACGATACCAGTGATAAAGAATCAAAATTATCAGACAGTAAGACTTCAGAAACCAGAGACGTTGAAGAACTGACATTTGACAGTCCAACGAAGAAAGAAAAACCTGAAAAGATTACCCTTTATTCAAATTATCTACCAGCAAAGATAGAGTTGAATGATACGATAAACGAAATTAGTGATACCGATGAGGATGATAACTTTGGCTTTGATGATGACGATGATGAAAAGGAAACGAAACGCAACACATCACCATTTATATACGTGGTGGAATTAATAGGATCATTCATACAGCTAGTGTACGGCGGAATAGTTGCGTATTTCTCAACATCCTCGTCAAATAAAACAAACTAAATAATTAGGTAATTTCAAACCTTCAAATAATGTTTAAAGGAAATCTATTTCCAGGTAGTTATTAGAAAGAAAATCTTGTGTATTGATATAATTAAAAAACATTATTAATAATGATTTAAATAAATAGTTTTGTTTGGAATAATGTATGAAAATAGAAAATGTAATTAGTATCACAGACGAGTATTGTTGTGAAATAAATATTTATTACAAATACATATATTGTATGTCTTCTTACCTGATATAAAAATAATCAAGAACATAAAAATTGTGTTAAGAAGTTAACGGTGTTCTCTCATCTTTTTAATAGATTCATGATACTTCAGGATTTTTAAGGGCGTTTTATTTTTCAGTATTTATTTCAATCACAGTTTTATAAATTCTTTCATAGAATGGACGTAATATATTTATTTTTCGCTTTCCTTGTATTCACTGAAATGATATTTCAACAAGCTCTTATAAAACTATGCTTTCTTTGTTTTTATCGTTTCTAACATATTAAATAAAAAAATGAATGAATTTCTGTGTCCGAATATTATTGTAGGTAAATTAATAAATCAAATCGATTTGTTGTCTTTCTTAACTTTTACATTCTTTGGGAGTTAATTAAGAAAGAAAATGAGTTGATCAAAGTTTTATACCTTGAAAAAAAGAAAATCAAATTAAAGAAATAACGAAAGAATTTTCAATTTTTTTTCTATAAGTCTTAAAGTAAGAAAATACATAAAATATATAATAGTATGTACAAGAAATTATTATTAGAGATTTTTATTAGAATTTATGACAAAAAAGTCTTAACACTAAAACTTAATTTTTTGTAAGCAGAGCGTAAAAATGATGCCATTATTTTAATATTTTTAAAAATCCAATTGCCCATATTATATTGATGGCCAATAATAACTGCCGACGGGTTCCTTTATAAGTTGGGAGACTTAATATGTCTTAATATATGTGTTTTGCTATATAACCTATCTTTTCATATTTTTAGAAGACATTACTTTTTTATTCTAAAACTCAGAGATCAAAAAAATATGAAGAGTAATTAATTTTAATCGCATTTTTTTATGTCACAAAATAATTTATTCCTTTCCTATCTAATAAAAAGCAAAAACTCTGTTTTGGAAACAAATAAAAACTAATTACTTCAAGACAGCCCTTTGAGAATAATATTTAGGAGAATCCATTAAAAAGGCTGACTGAATATTAAAATTAAATGTATTTTGATTAGCGTTACATCAAATTTTATTTAGAATTCACCTGCGAAAGAGGCTCAACGTATTTATATTTAATTATAAGTATAATAACATTCCATTACAAGAATGATAATGTCCGCTAAAAGGCCCTTAAGGAAGGCTTTATTAAATTAAACAAGTAATTAATTAAGAAAAATAATAATATACCTTTTGGAATTGCGAATCTGTTTGTACGTGCTTTAACTCGTTAAACTAGAATGTTTTTAATAGTGTTTAAACAAAGTTTAATTATGCTCGTTATATCTGCATGTATTATTTGTAAATATTTTAAAGTCTGATTTTAACAAAATATGATAGATTTTGTTAGGAAAAAAATACATATTTGTTATTTAAAAAAATCATAAAGCCACAAAGCTGCCGAAACACATTGGAATGTGCTACAGGCAATTAAAGATGAAAGTATTAAATATTAGTAACAACATAAACATTTTACTACAAAAAATTAAATTGAAACTTTTATAAGTTCACATAGATTGAATTTTATAGATTGGTTTAATCAAAGGAAGAATTCAATCAAGTTTTAAATTAAAATTTATACTAACATAAAACAAAGAGACTTTTTTCTCAGCCATCAGTCCTTCCATTTATTATTCGTTTTATTTTGTAAATTAAATCATCGAGCAACAGAAGGTTATTAAAACTTTTACAATAATATTTCTCAACAAAACTTTATCATGGTAATAGATGAAAAACAAGTATCTCGTATTTCACTCTGAGTGACTCGTTTGCTTGCACGTTATATTACAGAAGCGTTTAAAATTTCTGTAAACGTTCAGAACTTTTGCGGTTTTTGATTAAAAGCTTACCTTGTACATTGTTAAATATACAGAACGAAAATTACGTTCTCCGTCTTCCGTAAGGAATTTTCATGAGGGAATAAATATTGTATGAATAATAAAAATAAATAAATGAGATTGAACATAAAAATGTTTTTTATTTTGCTTATTTTTTTTTTTTTTTAAACTTATAAAAAGTAAAGCCAGTGAGTAATCTTTAAAATATACTATCTATTACGGAAACATTTATAAAATAATATGTTAAAATGTAATACATGGCATTAATTACATCAAGTATTAGAACTTATATACGAGAGGCTGCAAGTATCTGAGCTCGGAAGACAGTTTAGATTCTGCCTTCGCCAGTTCAACAACCATTTCTTTAGCTCTGTTATTAGCGTAGTCGTTACCGCAATCATTTCTCTCCACCATCTTGGAAAGCGCGAATCGGAGTTGTTCACTCGCACCTCCATCTGAAGACTCTACCAGGTTCTTCATGACGTCAGGAGAAAATCCCTAGAATTAAACCATTACAAGATTAGATACAAATAATTAACTTATCAGGTTTATTAACTTTGTTTATTAACATCAAGTTAAATGAATTAATACTCATATTAATTCTTATAATTAAAATAATTACTCCATTACTTTCCGATCTCTATAAAACTATGTTTATGTTTTATCCTTGTCAAAAGACATATACATATAAGCATTAGTAACGTTCGGACAATAAAACGTACAATACATTGACATTTACAATATGCCAAAGTTCAGGAATAAAACGTTTTAACAATTTTCATTTTATTTGATTCGGTCATTTAAAGGTTTCAATATGATAAGATAATTAAAATAATTAGAAGCTGTTTGACAGCTATTAGAATATTGCAAAATACGACATTTAAAACAACTAAAAGAAATTTATTATATCTAGTTTTTTAAGTATAAATAAAAATAAGTCTTAAAAAATATTAGAGATAAGCCAAGATAAATTTTTGTCGAAAAAATGGAATTGAAATAGAATGCAATTACATACACAAATCGACGTATAAATGATGATTATCACTACCATAAATACAAAAGTAAATCAAAGCATTCGAAATAACATTAAGGCAACATTTGTAATGCATTAATTAGTATAGTTATATTACATAAAAATAAATGAACTTTTTATTTTAAAAACATAACTAAAATTTATTCCTTCAATAATTCCAAAATGGATGTGAGTCTATAACTTTTTTCTAGTTCGTTACCGTAAAGGGCGCCGATCCTAATCTAGTTAGAAGCGGAGTCACTAAATAAATTAAGCGACGTTAAGATGCTTTTTTCCTACAAGTATAAAAATATAGTAGGTCATGTACGTAACATGAAAATATTTCTTGTTAAGATAAAATTCATAAAACAGTTTTATGGTCCGTTAAAATTTATCTTCTTTTGTTCGTTCTTTTTTTTAATTTTATATTCAGTAAAATTGAACTTTTTGTATCTAAAAGCATTTGAATATTTTAAATATGCTAATGATATACATTTTTTCTCTCAATATTTTTGTTTGCTTAGAGAAGATTATCGGGTATTACTAATAGTTTTACGGCGTTCGTTTGGTGATTTATATCGATACTACAAATGCGGTCTTTGACTAAACTGACTTTTGAACATGATATTTATTAAGAAAACCTTTTATTTGGAGCTTTGATGGAAATCTTTTATTTAAATACCGGGCTGTAAAACTTAAATTTCCATTTCCCTCCGATCCATGTAGGATTAAGGATTTATTTTGTAGGTGTTTGTATGATCTTTCTGAATGAAAAACTTTATCCAGATCCGATTATAAAACTGTACATACAATGTAAATATATACTTAGACTATTGAGAGGATAATGTTAATAATATTATCTCTTAATAGTCATCTTAAGCAAAAAATACAAAGTCTTTTCTCTCGTGAATTTTGACAAGTCAATAAAGTTGATCCAATATTTATTTTGTTTGTGTCAAGAATCCTACACGTCTAAAATAAAAACATTATTGTAGTATTTCTCATAAACATAGAAAGCTTTAACATATACGAAAAACTTTCATTTAATCAAACGAAAATAAAGGAGCGTCATAAAAACCATTTACATAAAGAAATCTCTTTTAGTATCTTCCGTTTGTCTGGCAATGACTTTGTTTAAGGTCAACTACCCTAGACAGTCACGGCGAAAATTATGATGGTAATTATGGTAAAGTTTTCTCTGATATTTTTCGTGATATATTTATAGAAGACCAGTCTTATTGATTTTTTATTCTAGTGTCGATTATTATGGACTATACAAAATTATATTTATATTAAAATAAAATTAAAAAGTAGAACGAAAATCTATATAATCAACACAAGGGCCTGATCAAGATTTCACAAAGTTCGCAAATAATTGTCCATAATAAACAACAAATAAATAGAGATATCTTGATTGTAATACATAATATATACCTACAGTTGTCAGTACATCTTGTATACTATTTAATCAAATATTACTATTCAAAGACAACGTGTTTTAAATGATGTCGCTAAGTTTGTTTTGCGAGATCGATGTTTATGTATCTGCTTTACAAGAATATGTTGAACAAATAATTATTATTTTAATTTGAATAATTTTTATTTCCTTTTAGCATGATATGTTTTTCTCCAGAATGCAAATGACTAGTATTTGTAGTTGCTAATCTAAGAAGATGAAAAGGACGTGTCAATAGAAGCGGGAATGTAAATTCTGATATTCTACATACATATGTACATGCTATCCTAATTATTAAATAAGAAATATAAAGTTAATATCATAATTTAAATTAAATGATGTGTGTACTTTTAAATCTTGACGTAAATTGAACCACCGGTGTAATATAAAAAAAATCGAGAGAACGGAACTGTGATACAACTATATTAAAAGCATTAAAAAGTGCCTTTAATGAAAAGTAAATATTAGATTGAGTATTTTTAATTATGTATACTTACACTGTAGTCAGAGAGCCTTTGTCTCTTCGCGTCTCTACTTAAGAGATCGTACAGAAGTAGCAATCTTAAGTTCGAGGTCGATAGTTTCCCTCTAGATGATACTTCCAGGGGGTTAGCTCTTAGACCATCCCATACATCTATCAATCTTTCATCATCAGGATTTTTTGCCATCCTGATCATGTCCCTTACTTGTGGTGATAAATATTGAAGATTTTCCTCATTGAATTCATCATCCGAACTTCTCGGATACTTGATGGGATTATAGGGTAGCAATTGATGAGGATGATTCGGAGGAGGTTCCAGTAATGGGCTGACTTCTTCATTATGTGCAGCTAACAATGGTTCTTCGGTTTTCTTCTCTTGTGGTTCTATAATAGTATGTTGATAGTTTTGTTCAACTGGCAAAAGGACGTAGTTATTGCTCTTTTGTCTTTCTGATGGTTTTGGAGGTGAAGCTGGTGCATAAAGACCAGGCTTGTGGAATGCCGTGGTTGTGTCTCTGAAAAGAAGGTGTTATAATATTTTCAACAAAAGCAAATTATAATGTTTAGTCGTAATGTAATTTTAACTATTTAAAACTAAACTTCTTTGATACTAAAAAAGGATGGCATATATTTAATAAAATACCATATAAGCCTATAAATATGTTATTAAGCTGAAAATTATAGAGAGCCCGTGGTTAAAAAGAGTAGGGTTGAAGCATTAGGAAAGATATTTAGAAAAATCAAAAGCGCGGCACTAAAGCAGAAGACTGTCACCTTGCTATACCATATCTTATCCACCAGCCTGTTTTGGGCAAGCTTGCGAAGTAATCTGATGTGACATACAAGGGCCTGGCGGTGGTGCTCTTGGGCACGTCATCCTTCACTTCAAACGCCATCTGATCCGTGAGGTGAGCTATCACTTGCATCGCCACAGGTAGATATGAATCTGAAAGTTGTACCTGCTGCTTTGCTGCTAGAACCTAAAAGTTTATAACCGGCATTTTAAATGCAATTTTACGATTCTTAAATTTCTAATCATCCCCTAATACAAAAAGGGCAATTCGTCGCAGAAAAAAGTGAACATTGTGTTTCAGGATTATTATTGGTAACATGTTTAAATCGTCTGTGACACTAAGACCCAGTTTCACCAATCAATGTTAAATAAGTAACATCGTATTGAGGCGTTTGATGCTCTGTTAGATGTATCGAGCGTCCCACCACGCACAAATGTCCG
>DVQO01000230.1:0-23367 GCA_018231785.1 Danaus gilippus
CATCACCAGTTATCAGCTTCTTCAAAAATGATTGGGTTTCATTACGTCGTAATAACAATCACAAATGAGTACACTGTTCATTAGGTTTTTTTCAGTGAGCTCGTGAGGTACCCAAATATCGAGCTTTTTTTGCACCCAGCTTTTCTCATATGCGCCAAAACTGTTTTGTGATCAATTCCTAGTTTGTGGATACGGATAAAATGGCATCCATTTTATCCGTAATAAGGCGACCAGAGCGAGGTGCATCTTTGACATAAAAATTTCCGGATTGAAAACGCCTAAAATTTACGCTACTCTCACAGTATCGAATTTCTTCACAAGATTCACTTATCTTGACAGTACGAATAACAAAAGAAAATCACACATTTGCCTAATTTGTGTTTGGAATTATGTTCTTTAAAATTGTAACTTTTAATGATACCAAAACCAGCCAGATACAAATACTACAGCCAATGAGATTTTATTACAAGTTCATACATATTATAATGCGAAAAGACATTTTCCCCAACCTATTATGAAAATTAAATTGAAAATGGATATGTTGTGGCTCAATTTAAAACAAGAAAAATGTAGTTGAAATGACATCATGAAGTTAAACAGAGAGATAATGGATAAGTAGGTATTACCTTTTTATATGAAACTATTAAATATATTTGGTCAGAAAAAAACGAATTTGGTTTTATAAGGTTCAGTTATAAAATAAATTAAAATTATCGGATTATTAATACAATAAAAAAAATTTAAATTTATAAAATTGGATCGAAAACTGACTGAATTATTTTTCAATATAAATTGTTACATTAAAATAGTCAATGACGAAAAAATCAAGAAATGTCGAAGAGAGATATTAATGTCAATAATTTCAGTTTCTACTTATAAAATGATAAAAATAAAATCAATTGTCTTTTTGTATATTAATTGCCTCCATTAAAATATTCAAACAATTTATCTGATATCCAAACATGAAAGACACAATAATGACGTTATTAAATTATTTTATCCTTTTTTTTCAATATTAATTGTGTATACAGAAATTGTTTTTTACACTGAAAATTTTCAGAAATACGTGAAAATATCTGAAGTATTAATATTTCTTATTTATTACTGATTTCAAGTTAAAACAATAAGAGGTTTTTCTTTCTTAGCAATAAGTGCCAACTAATAACCTCTTTAGACGTAGATTTAAATGGACAAATTGAATATATACCTTTTGGATCATTATTTATAACTTAAGCTTTAGCTTAAAATAATCAAAACTTCGATTCTACAAAGATTTTATTTATATAAAACGAAAAGAGCTTAAAAAATTCAAGCGTCGCCATAACTCCACTCCTATAAAACTTCGATCAAAATTACTCGAGATGTAGGGCAACTTTTTTTACACAAAATAAAAAAAGGACACATTGCAGACATGTGGCCTTATCTTATCAGAGGTGAAACGTTATTTGACTGTTAAACGTTTTACAAATAGATTTTTAAATGCATTTCACTGAATTTATTTTTAAAACTTAACTTAATATTCGATTACCGTCGACTATTGTCAGTTTATTAATTGTAGACTTTCATTAAATCGTGCGTATAAAGAATGGTTTGTTATTGAAATAGTTTTAATGAAATCATGTAAATGGAAATGAAAAAATGAAAGTACTTTATGCTTTAAATAACAAGTAATAATTAAACACAAAAAATATTATCATGCGTATTTAATTATTCAATAATTTTACTATTGAAATAAAATCTATTAAATTATCAATTTTCTTAATAAGAAATTCATATGAAAAAACTCATATATAATAATAATAATATTTCCTATACTAATGAATGCATATTTTTAGGTCAGAATATTTTACAACCCTTGACATTTTATGTTTCAGTTATCTGCATCGCATTTGTTAAGAGCGCAGAAACTTACGGACTTAACTGTAAATTGAACTGATTTATGTCCCTACAGATTGTTGACAAGGATTTCGAAATTAAAAAAAAAATACTAAAAAGTTTCTATATCTGCTGAATTCTTTTTTATATAAAAAAAAATACTAAAAAGTTTGTATATCTGTTAAATTCTTTTTTTATATGAAACAAAATACTAAATAGTTTCTATATCTGTTGAATTTTTTATTAAAAAAATAAAATAAAAAGTTTGTATAACTGTTGAATTCTTTTTTTTTTTATTTAAAATAATACTAAAAAGTTTCTATATGTAGATTTTTTATGCATATGCAAATTATAATGTAAATTCAAATGCGTGTTTTTACACGGTTAATATGTAGGTATTGATATACTAATGAAGTATTAATATAATATTTTTTTATATGTAACTAAGTAGAGCAAGAGTAGCAAGTATGCAATTTGTAATACAATACTTCCACTTTGAAATATTTCAGTTTTGCAAGTCATCGTTACGCCACCCACGATACGGAATATTGTCAAAAAAAAATAAGTTATTTATATAATAATAACAAACTAAATAAGAAAACTAATGATGCTTTTGTTTTAGTTAATAATAATGTAGTTTCATTGTAAATATTTTTTTTTTATACCACTATAATTTTAATATCAAACAACCATAATTATTTTTCTGCATTTTTTTCATTTCATCTGTTTTCATACGTGCATTTACATCAAATTAATTATAATATTTTAATGAATTAATTCATAGTAATAGTTAATATTGAGTACAATTTGTTTCAAACTATTCCTCTGCCTAATTATCACAAAAAACTCGGCCCACCCTGCAATACATTTATTACGATTGACATGTGCGCAGGATCACCCCGGCCATGATTAACGACTTCGAGATTCGTTGAGAGGATTTTGCTGTTGTTCTAAACGTATTTTTTTCATAAGTATATTTTTTTTGCACACTCATTAATTTACCTTTAGGATATATTTGTAAAATAACGCCTATGTATTTTCTTATCAATTAATATCCCGTTCGACTTTTTATTAAAAGTCCAATGTGTTAAGAGCCTTATTTTGACTGTCTAATCGTCTTTTTATCTGTGGTACATAATAAAAAGTATTTTTGGCATGTTCCTAGTGTCTCTGCGGAATTGTTCGTCAGTCATCGCGCGGGTGTCCGCTGTGGACGCGACGATAGATAGATGAATGAACCGTCTCATATTTATAAGCAGCTGAGATGAAAAAAATATATTAAAAGACGAGTATAAAAGGTTAACTGATTCATTAGCGATAAATACGACAAACATCCATTTTAATGACCAATATTCGACACTATTATAAAAATAAAAATTTGACATTGGCAGAATATTACACGATGCCAGTGCGAATCAAGACTTAGTATAAAAAAACACAGAATATATAAAAAAATATCTTATAATTAAATTAGATAAAGCAGTACGAAATAACGATCGTCAAACCGAAAGCAGATACGAGTATTGTTAAAAGCTTTTATGAAGCTCATGATTGAAGATGATACAAAATAGACTGCATTTAGGCGTCATCGAGCTCCCGTGATGAGGGATTGGTGTACGTTCACAGAGAGACGAGTTCCGCGTTCTTATGTACTGTATAATAGATTATTATATATTTATATGAAAAAGATTAAATTTGATCTCGTTGTTATATAAAACCTTCACGGTAATTTCGGATGAATGGAGTCGAGCAATTTTATTTTTATTTTTTTTTATTTTACTGATCTTGTGCGAAATTTCTAAAATACATATACATATATTTGGATTAAACTCCGACTTCGTTATGAAATTTTCCGAGCTTATTAATCAAGAATATCAATGATTTTGCTTTATTAAATTTATATCAGATATATTTGGCAGGTTCTAACTAATAACGAATGTAATAATCTAGCCAGTACGTAGTTCGGACGTATCTCTCGTCCCATGCTCTCCATCATCACGTCAACGATCCATGCAAAACAACCTGAACGCTAAAAGTGCACATCATTCATCAGGACTGTGATTAAAAAACCCACTAACCGTCCATCTGTCTCGGCTGGTGCCAGTCCTCGCGCCACTCTTGGCTCTCCATCCTATAATATCACTGGCACTATAAATCAGTTAACTTGCAGTTAATGCGCGCGCACGGCCGCGCGAGACGAACGCTTCTGTCGTCGGAAGAGCACCGGCCCGCCTCACGCCCAACGCCCACCATCACAACACCAGGGGCTGTTCTTTATGTATGATAGCGATCATCCTTTATATTATAACATAAAAACAATATGGTTTCTAACCGCGTCGTATCGCTTTCTTTTTCCGACGCTACTTGACAGTTGTTTTTTTTTTTTTTATTTTATATAAGCCGCACCAAAGTCGATAGAATGTCTGCCAGCCCTGAGATTTAGTAATTCTTATAGTAAATAACTTTGATGTTAGCAAGAAGCCGGTGGTTTATTTTGGAGTGCCCCTGTATCTAATAAACTGAAGGATCATTCAACGCGCGGTAAACAAGAAGCGGCAAACAATGTTTGAATTTATAGTATAAATAATAATAAGGTATTATATATATACCGACTTTTTGGTAATACGTAGGTGTACCAGTGGCAGAATTACCTGAAATCTTTGTAATAAAAAAATCATTAATTTCTGTGTCCATTTTTTTTTAATCTTTATTTATGTTCTTTAATCATCGGTTATAAAGGAGTATGATTTTCGTTTATTCAGTCTAATATTTAATGTAGATTTTAATGTTTTTAATGCAAAACTAAAAACTATTGTGATAGTTTATTTGTTTTTAATTTAATAGCTATACTCGTTAGTAAGAATGCAAAATTATATTACCAAATTTGTTATAACTTATTAGTTAAAGTTGAACAATTAACTATTGCGCCCTGAAACTTTATATCCTCAGGACATCTAAAGAAAGGTAACAGTAGAAAAACAGTAGCCCAAAAAGAATAAATAAGAAAAACATTAACGACTCGATATAGGAATATATGAGTAGCATAAAAAAATTGATATACTACCTTTCCTATATAAAGCAATGTTATTTCGCTTCCACATCCGCTACCGCACTCTACGTGAACATATAACAAAAAACACTCGCTCTATAACAATCAATAAACAACAGAATATAACTCACTTGGCTATAAAAGTTTTATAAGTAATCTATGGTCAGGTAACAGGTAAAAAATTCTCAAAAATTTCTACAACAAAATTACTAAAGATTAAAATTACTTTATAAACTTGATATATTTATCTTTGTATACTTACATTTCAAATACTAACGTATAAAGGATTAATTTTGTCACTTTATTGTGGATCAATGCCGTAGTTAATAATAATTTAAAAAATATATATACTACGAAAAAATTCATAAGAACAACTGATTCATATATTGTGAAAGAAATAATATTTGATACTTGCAACTTTTCGATCAAACTTAATGTCATCAATATGAACAGAAATGTAGATTATTTATTATAATAAAATTTTTTCGAAGAAAGACGCTTTTTATTCGATGTTTTCTTTATGTATAAATTATGCGATAGTATAAAAAACCCATCTTATAGGTAGGTACGTATTTTAATATTAACTTAAGTATATTGCTCGTTAATACAGTAACAAAACAAATAATATTTTGTGTGAAAAAAAATAAAAAAAAATTAAGATTCATCGAGACGAAGATTACATGCATGTATTCATTAGTTTTTTAAAAGGATAATTATATTATCGTGAACAAAATATAAAAAGAAAAATAGTTGACAACTACTGTTTTTTTCTTTTATTTTATTTAACAACTCTAAGTACTTGTAATATAAGGGGTAAAGACACAATGAATAAATAATAGTATTTTTATTTACGGTATTAAACCTTCTTTGTCAGAAACAGAAAACAAAATTAGCGTCTAATTAAAAAAAAAGATTCAGTATGTACTAATAAAACGTACAGGTAACGGGTAAATCAGAAAAATCTTAATATTTTCTTCAGTCGGAATCATCACGGATGGGCGTTGTGCTGTTTCATCCAGTCAGAGATGGATCTGGTGAGAGCGAGAGTGACGGATGCTGGGCGGTCTGTACCAACCCATCTGCCCACGCGAGATAGAAACAAATAAAACGAAATGTTTAATGAGTCACACAATCGCTACAGACACATGCTAATAGACTACGATGTTGGTATTTAGTTGAAAATTTACATTGGCTATGTCAAAAGATAGTTTCGCGCTTCGATCATTTATTTATATTAATATTTTTATTTAACCACTGACAGCTGCTGCAATAAAATGGATTCCGGGATTTTGACGTACCGCATTTTTTATGTCAAATTGTTGATAATTAAATCATTTCTTTGATTAAATATTATATTTTGATTATGTGACATCGACTTATATTAAATTAATATTTGAGAAATCAGTTAAAATACCTAAATAAATCAAGTTTCGACCTTAATTTTGTTTTAAAAATTAAATCATCTCTTCTCTAATTACCCATTATATAATTGACTGGTAATATAATCTACTTATTTATACCACTTCTTAAATTTTTTACCTTGATTATATATATATAAAGAAAAAACCCACATACTACATTTGCAGTGTTCTGGTTAATTTGAGTAACAGGCATCGGGACACAGAACAACTTATATATCTTAAATATGTATATGTAAATTAAAAATGAACAATATTAAAACTAATTAGTATACCTATATGCAAAAATTAAATCTAAATATAAGTACATACATTAGGTTCTTCAAGTACAGCACGAATAGAATATCCCTGAAAGAAAACCTTTTTGCCGAAACCGTGATTAAAACGTACCAAACGATTTAAGAACCCTAATAAAAACCGTGACGAAATTAAAATATAAAATATATTTTTTATGACGACCTCCTAAACAACATTAACGGTGGCAACACTGAGTGCATTTCCTGAAAGAAAAATCGAAGCGTGTATTTACGTTTATGGCGGCGGTGACGACAGCTCTAACGACGCCATCTTCCGCCGCGCATATGTCTGTCAGCGAGTGCGCGCCGGATGGAGCCGGGGAAATGTGACGATGCTTTAAAATGGACGATTATTAGTAATATATACGTATAATGAAAGAATAAATACATTATAATGTATAGAAATATATTATACATATTATTTGTACCTGTAATAACTTATATGGGTAATTTTAAGGTAATTATTACGTAATTGGTAACACTGTCACACAATCTCATTGATATATGATTACCCTTTATTACTAGTAGTAGTTCCTTTTATAGTATGTCATATTATTTTAAGTCTTAAAGCTAGTCGAAGCTTTAGTATATATAACGTTTTATATAAATAATGGTCACCCTCTCCATCCATACTTCAAACAAAGTGAATCTGTGTTTACTGGATCTTTGTAAGCGATCGTAAACGCACCGAGCCAGGAGCATTGTGCCTTACTTCACTGATTTATTATTTAGAAAATACTTATCTGCTCCCACTAAAATAATTATTCAGATTTATAGCTGAAATAAAACGTTTTGTTTATGAATTTTCTAAGTGGTGTCACACAGTGTAAAGTTCTACCGGTTTTTCTTATACACGATGAGAAATATTGCTTAGTTTTTAATTTATAAATATTATTTAATAAGTAAATTTATTTAATTTTATCTAACTAACTATATTAGTTATATATTAAAAGTATGAATAATCTGTAGACCGAATATAAAAAAAATATCTTTGATTTCGGAACAATATTTCGTCTCGTTATATGCTACCTAAATAAAAATATTCCACAACAGTTATCTGGTCAAGGTGGTTATTATTTTAGTCTTCAAATATCAGAGTCATAAAGCCATCGTCGCTGTTCAGGTGAACGGCCGCGTCCAACATGTCGCCCATATCTCCGTCGTCGAAGCGTCTGATGCGCGCCAAAATAATGTTATTGGAAATTTGACACACGCACAGGGTTACTAGAGGAAAAAAAACTTAATAAAATAATGATGCTTATAATTTTTTTTAATTTAATACGAACTACTTGAGCAAATATTCAACTTATCAATAGTTCATTATGTTATGTACAATACATAAAAATAAAAAGGTCTCTTCTTTGACTTTCTATAACAGAAACATAAAGAACGAAACGACTAAAAAATCATATAAAATTTAGAGAACTACAGCCAATGTTATTAAGCAAATATTTTTAATTAAAAATCCTAGACAGGTCGTAAATTTATATAAAGTGTGTCGAGAACGATACAACCCTAAAATCACCTATACATACACCAGATAGTGATGACGCATCCAAATGATCCTCAATATAACTTCAACGGCTATTTTATTTTAATTAATTACATTTAAATTTAAATAATTAATTGCAATAATGTATTATGCGCTCGTACAATCTGTTTCAATACACAAACAAATTACAACAATTAGTGCTAATTTAATATAATGTATTAATAATTATGTTTATTGCGATGTAACGACTGTACGAATTTGGCTGAAATTTTTGGGAAGGTAGATTGGAATGAAAAGACGGACATAACATGTTACTTTTGAATTCGTTCTAACAGAAAAAAAAACCTAATAAAGTCCAAAATCTATTTATTTAATATCTCCTAATTAAACAGTCCCACTGGTCAGCTATACATTTCTAATAATGAAATCAACGCGGACAAAGTCGCGGGCAAAAGCTAGTATTTAATAAGTTAAGAAAGAGTTGCAGATTTGGAAAATTATATTATAAAACAAAAAATATATGTTTATATTAAAAAAAAACATTGCATAATGTCGTACGTGTCAGTGTCAATTTAATTTTTTTTTATTATAACATCTCATATGGATTCAATATAGATATCATATGTGTTTTTCGAATATATTTTTGTACCATACAGTTAAAAACCATATAAGACAGTCATCACCCATAGTTCTAATTCGTGATATTGATAAAAAAATATTTTTACTCATGCGTAGAATTTTAAGCGATAAATATCTTCGGTCAAAAGTGGCCATTTTGACACAGTAAAGTCTCCCAAATAATAACTGACAAATAGGTAGTGCTTTTAGCTTACTAATAAAACTAGATGCAATTTTCTGCACATAGTACTCAAGATTATAATTCATCTAACAAATAAAAACGTTTAAATTGGCAGAATATGCCACGATACCAGTGCGAATGAAGCCATAGCATAAAAATATGCAATTTTTAATTTAAGCGTACATCTAATTAATTCATCCCAAAATTTTAACATTACTACTACAACATTTTATTATTATTTATTTATATAAACTTATTTATCATTTCAAACTTGGTAAACTAATAAGTAAATGGATTTTTCATAATTAGATTCTTAATTCCTTTCTATAAAATAATGTATTTCATTTTCATGGCACTGTCAGAAAATGTTGTTTGTTAAAAGTAAACTTAATTATGGAACTGTACAATATTAATTCAAAGAAAATAGATAACATTATCTTAAAAGTTAGACGGTATCAACTAAATAAAGAAGCATCCCTAATAGGACAGCGGTCACAAACAGCCAAAAATGTTGCTATGCTAAAAAATACTTATGAGAACAAATTGGTTTTGAATATAAAAAAACATATATGAACCTATTTTTAATCTTTGATTGACGTCTAGAATAGCTCTTATAATAATAAAACCTTTAAAAAAGAAATTTAATTTCTACACTATTTTAATAATTTTTTGGGAATAGAGACTTAAGATCTGGTTTTGTTAATCTGGCAAGGATAAATAAATCAAAAAAAATTTTAGCTTAATAATTGTATATTCTTATAAAAGTCTAATTTACTGTCCACTAGAGCTCTTAGTTGCCGCTCTTTAGTTTGATATATTTATTAAAAATTATTTGATATATATATTATAAATTATTAGGTATTATTAATTCTATGGAAAAAAAAATTATGGCCCGTATTATAAAGATTTTTATAAGTATGTAAAAATATATTAAACTAAGTATATTTTCAATATACTTAGTTTAATATTTTTTATCTATTTATTATGTGTGCAATAATGAATTAAATTAAAGTAATTTTTCTTTGAGAGTAAAAGTAATTAAAAAGTTATGAAAATATTTTTGTCAATTAAAAATAAAAATTGTTCCGAAATACCATAAAATAAATATCTTTTGTAATCTTCTGTAACATAATTTATTAACATCATATCCGTCGTTTTAAATACATACTTAAAATTGTTATGTTGAAAATACTAAAAAACATAAAATTGATTTTGAACCAAATGAATAACTTAAACCCAAAAAGAGTGTTTAAATAGAAATCATCAAAGTCGAAGAATTCCCAACATTGCTTTTTTAAATTATTCTACACAGATTAATCAATTTATAATTTTTTATTAAAATGGTAACACTAACTGTTTTCGCGAGAACCTTGTGAGCATCATGAAACTTATTTTGATAGCGAAATTGTCATTTAATTAGATAAGTAACATTTTAGCAGTTATTGTTACTGCATATTTTATGTGTTCTAAGTTTTAGCAATCCAAGTGGAGCTCATAAAGAGATTGCTCGCCATGGCTGGCCCGTCCGACGGGGAGCCCGACGGATGGGTCGAGATGTGCGAGCGTCAGGCCAAAAACTCCGCTCAGGACTTCGCCAAGGCCTGTCTGCACTACATACAGACCAACAGCAACGAGGCCGCAGCCCGACCGCTCTCGCAAAAAGAGCTGCTGAAGAAATTCGTTGAATGTTTTACCGAGCAATTCGATTTCGAGTTCGGTAAATTGAAAGCTCAGCACAAGTTACCGAACGGCATGCACACCGGTCACGACGAGAGCGATTACTCAGAGGACACGGACTCGCCTAAAACACAACACAAACCATTCTTTAGAAGGTTATCTTTCAAAGGTCTGCGCCGCGGCAAGGGTTTGTTTCACAAACAGCATTCAGACGAAGTCGAGTTGCAATCGAATTTAAACAAACACAAAACGAAATTAGCTAAAATTGTTGTTGAATGCCGTAAGGAGGGGCTCGTAAATTATTTGACTCCAGAGAGCTTAGAGCAACCTGGAGGTCCACAGAAATGGGAGAAATGTAGACTGGCGTTAGTTAAGACTGTTGGCGGTTACATGTTAGAGTTCTATTCACCACCTAAATCACAGAAGCCTAGGAGCGGGGTCTTCTGTTTCCTTATATCAGAGGCTCGGGAGACAACGGCTCTAGAGATGCCTGATCATGAGAACACTTTTGTTCTGAAGGTATATACTATTCACATTGAAAATGTTTGATTTAAGTTTAACTTGTATGCAAATAGGTCAAGAACTGAACTTGGGTGTACCTTGGTCTCTTTGATAGTTGAAGAATATTATCTTAATGCTTAATTGTTGTATTTACTATCATATTAGTACTGTAAATGGTCTAAAAAAAGTCTCCAAAAGTCTAAGCAATCTCTTCTTTCAATACTCTTTTAGTCTTTTGACTGAGAGTGACTTCAATCGACTCCTATATCAAATTTTACCACTTAAGAAATTTAATTCTTTTGAACCTTATTTATATACATAAAAGTGTTCATATAAGTCTAAATAGTCAACTCTATTAGACTTAATCTCCCATTTAAATAAGCTGTGTAAGACATTATTGAAACTTAAAAACCAAGAAATGTTTTTGTACTCATATAAAAATGTAATAATCAACTCTTCATGGAGATTTGTTTTTAACTCAATCTTTACTGGTAGGCTGAGATCTTTTATATTTCATCGTCAGTCTTTCCTTTATTATATATACATTTAAATTTGTTCCTCCAGGCTGACAACAACATGGAATATGTGATAGAAGCAGCCGATGTAGACGACATGAAGTCCTGGCTGGCTACAATCAAGTACTGCATGCGTTCAGCACCAACATCTCAGCCGCCACCGGAGGCTCTGGCCGGCCTGCCCGAACCCGCACCCCCCGACCTGCCACCAAGGAGAGACCTGCCTGCAAGCACCAGTAATGTTGACCTAGCTAATGATACACCGGACGCTGAATTAGGTATATATACATAAATGAGAGCTATCAGCGAAGGTTTTAAGTACTATAAAGCATTGCTGAGCGTAGATTTACATTCTGCTTGGAGTATGTTTTTCTATAGTGTTTTATTATATCAGCGTTTTTAAGAATAGTGAAGTATCAAGTCATCCATGATTTTTTGACGTTTGCAGGTTCAATAGCAGAGGAGGCTTGCGAGTCTCGCGTGTCCCTGGGCGAGTGGCCGTGGTTCCACGGTACCCTGGCTCGGTCTGCGGCGGCGGCCTGCGTCCTGGCGGGCGGAGCACCCGCGCACGGCTGCTACCTGGTCAGGCAGAGCGAGACCAGAAGAGGGGAATATGTACTAACTTTCAACTTTCAGGTAATGTCGCTTCTATATTGATATTAACACCTAACACATGTTATATGAATTAAAGATTCTTTGGCTGGCACTATGTTAGGATATTTAAACAAGTTTGTACTTTGTTTTTGTATACAGATAGGAAAAACATTTTTTTGACAGTTAATTTTAATACAGACAAATGTTTAGTCACATACAGCCTACATTATAGTCACATCAAAATTATCTTTGATATTGATAACAATATATCATCTCATCTGTCCGTGATCACGGTTGCTGCAAAAGTAGCCTAAAGGTCGGGAGCATGTAATTTTTTGAAAAATTCAGTCTCGTAGTATAATCCAAAAAATATTAGTTTGTTAGTAGTATGAATATATTCAGGGTCGTGCTAAACACCTCCGCATGACGCTGAGCGATGCTGGGCAGTGCCGCGTGCAGCATCTCTGGTTCCCTAACGTTCATGACATGCTGGAGCACTTCAGGGCGCACCCCATACCGCTCGAATCGGGCGGTGCGGCTGACGTCACGCTCACCGAGTACGTCGTCTGCCAGGACAACCACGTGAGCTACTGATTTAAATATGGACACGCTGTCTAATATATAGGCTATCAGGTTTTTGAATTTAGAACGTGTCTTAGATGAATTTCAAATTAGGTTTGAGGTTTCATATATATACACATATATTTTTTTACTAAATCAAGGTAGCTGAATATGGAATTTAATTTCCAAAAATCTTTACTATAAGGATAATAAGCTATTAATAGTACCAAGTTGCAGTTAACATGATATTGCTCAATTTGTATGAAAACTAATTGAGACTGTAAATAGAGCTATTTTGTTAATTTAGTTTTTCAATGTCGGTACGATTATGTATGTGACGTAAAATGATCTAATTTACATGTTCTTTAATAAATTATAATTTATTTCTAATGCAATATGGATGCCACATATCTTGTTAAAAATCTGGTATTTTTAATAGGATGTGTTGGCACAGATTAAAAAGAAAATGTTTGATTATTATTGGTGAAAACGGAAAAGATTTTATATGACGGTTGTTAAGGCAAATTTAATTAATATAATGTTTATATGCATTCTGACTGCTTTTTGGTTTTCTAAAATTATGTGATTGTTTACAATTTCACCGATATATGCTGTATCAAATTATCCCTAGACACATTTGTTTTTTGTTGCACTAAACCCTTTGTAGTCTACATGAGACGAGACAAAAAATATTTTAATGTATAGCATTACCTGATGCTAATAAAAGTTATAGAGGCTATGTCCCACCGAATAGCTTACCATAAACAAAAATTAACCTGTAAGGAGAAAAAATCTTTCCCATGAGAAAAAACTATTTTTACCTTATGATTATGTTGGAAAATTAGTTATAATGTAAAAAATATATATTATGAAGATTATTTGTGAAGAGATATATTATACTATATAAGTATATTTTAATTATATTTTTGTCTCTCTCATATAAGTAGTTGGTTGTTGCTTGTACATAGTATGGCTACATATAGGTTAAGGATTATTGTCTATTTATAATTTGCATTTCTTGTTGGTAAATAACATTGTAATGTGTTTTATTTAATATTTTTTATATATATATATATATGCTAAGTTTATTTTTGTGTTCAGTTCCGTTTTTTTTTTTTAATCTATAGTAAATGACGCTTGCACTAAAAATCTTAATGAAAATACTTTATTTGCTACGAAAATGTTTAGATAAATATTTATTGGATATAAAAGATGAGTTAGTTACGATTAGAAGTTTTTTTTTGTTTGAGTCCGTAATCATGTTGCATATGAATACCTAAAACTTCATGAACGGAAAGTTTTTTTTGTATATTCTAGTAACAAGTGAATTGGTGCATTTTTATGTGTGTCTTAAATATCTTTCTGTGAATTGACATATATACAAACATTGTTCCATTGTGACTCTTGTGCATGCGTTATATGTACGGTTGTAAACTCCAAATTGTACTTTATTCATGCTTCTAGATAGGTGTTCCCAGTTTTTTATTATTTGATTATTATTATTTTTTTGATTACGGCAACATTGCCACCACTTTTTGACAGTACATTTTTTTTTGTATCTCTATGTATAGTTTGACTCGATCAAACATCAAGAAGTCTGAACTGGGTTTTTCCTCACAGACTTACTAACCTGTTAGACGTACAATTGTACATTGTTATTATGTATAAAATGTCCTTAAGCTTTAATCATATTTGATTGTACATTTTTTTTTTCATTATTAAAACATATTTAGCTGGATGGCTTGTTTTTTATTTTGCTTTTTTCACATTTTAGTTGCGTGTGTGTTTAGTGAGATTTTGGATCATAATTATATGATGTTAAAGCTTTTTATTCATTGCTGTCATGATACCTCTTACTAGCCATATGTAACAGGTAAGCTTGCGGTAGTCTGAAAGCATAATTTAACAATAATCACATGATTAACATACGAGTTATTTAGTTTATTAAGTATTCTAGTACATTGCTTGAATGGTTTTTAGCTGGGTGTGTCTCATGGCAGCGATGTCCGTATACGTCGTGCTGAACTCGAGGCGTTGTTGGTGGCGAGCGGGGCTCAACATGATGTCCGAGCCGTTGACAACCAGTATGTGTTGTGCAACTTGAGGTCCTCGCAGGGGCATGCTTGAGACATGTTTTGTTGTCTGCACGTCTTCACGTGCATATAGTACTCCTGAATTGATAAACAACGAAAAGCAGTGCATTGTATACCTACATTTATGTGCGAGACAGAATTTAACTCTAATAATTATACTAGCGCATACGCATAATTCGGAATGTTATATTTATATCTGAATTTCTTTTTAGTAATAATTTATATTGTAAGCGCAATTTTTACAATCGAAAACGGGAATTGTTCCACTGAGCCACTCTCTCGTGCCAATACAGGAGTACTAAAGTAGTTTATCAATAGACAACTATTTTATAGGATGTGCAATCTTGTTTTGCGATTATTATTATGTATATTATTAATGCAATTTTTATTCAGTATATTTAACTGAAGATATAAAAAGTAGGTAATTTTTTTGTGTCACAAATTTCTATAATTTGCGACGGCTTAGCCTTTAATATTTATTGAATAGTTATTAGACAATATCACAATAGTATTGATATGTACTTTTTAATACATACACTTTATGAAACGATGAACTGCCTTTAAAAATTTTGTGCGAAATATTTTATAAAATTTGTAAGTTGTAGTCGGGGAATTGACAGTTGATTGGAGTTTAAGTGTTGGGTAATTATAAAATTCAAATACCTAAATATTAGTGTTGAAATGTGAAATATAGTAAAGTATGTAATATAGAGTAAGGTTTAAATAAATTAATTATCACTTATATATGTATATATATATATACATTTAAAATATTTTTTTAGTTTAATTATTTAGCGAAATGTATCTAGTCATTTTGAAATAATTTTAGTTGTATGACGTTGTTTATTGATGTTTCATAAAAAAAATATTTTTATCGTTAGTTTTCGGAATAAAGAAATTTTCAAAATAAAAGTATATACAAAAAACATAATTCAAAAAGCCAAAAATATTATAAGTATTAATTATCCGACTGAGGTTCATACGAAAATCCGAAATGAATATTTTGTGTGATTTTTTTCTTAGATTGAATACCTATGTTGATTAAAAAAAAGTGGCTAACTAGTATAAATTAGAATTAAATGTTGTTGGAATTGATTAATGAATAAATTAGTACAAACCAATTAAATTGTTTGTTAGATACCGGCACCGAATTACGTCTATATATTGCGAGATGTGTAATAAAATTAGACAAGAAAAAAAAAAGTATTCATATACGAATGGTATTTAAACTAGCCGCAGTAATACCAAATCGTATAACATTGGCTGCCTTCTACCACTTGATGGCTGTACATACTACATTTTGATTAAGTATTCATAAGTTCTCATTAAATAAAAACGCGTAATTAAATTTCTTTGCTAAATATTTATAGTAATTCTTGCTATCGTCTTAAACATTATTAGTCATTTCTTATCACAGCTTCGGGTATATGAGAATGTATAGAAAATTATTTGCTCTTGATCTATAGCTTTTTCTATGTTAATGTATGCATTTAAACAATGTCAAGTGACAAGGCTCAATGTATTGTAATAACATTCCATGTAAACTCATGAACATTGAAATATAGACATATATTTTGCACATTTTATTTGTTTCATTTTTATATAAAACAATATTAAAAACATTTTATAAATAAGATAAAAAAGACAACAATATATTCCTACTCACTTAAAATAATTAATCCTTATTTTATTTATAATTAATATTTTACCTATCCAATATATTTTGCTGAATTTATTAATGTTTTTTTTTTATATATGTGTTAAATATATATGTAACTAGTCATCTAATAAGGGCAATATGAAGAATTCTGTGAACATTTGTCTTTGATCTTCCTTCTCGAGCTTCAGTTGTATCAAGAGGAGACCGTTTGAACTGGATCTTAACACAACCTGCACAAAATATTACAAAAATATCATGGGTTTTTCATTTAATCTATAATATATATAAGAAAATCGTGTTAGTTACACTATTTATAATTCAATAACAGCTATGGTTGAAAATTGGTGGGCAAATAACTTAGAACCAGGAGACGGACATAGGATATTTAATTCTGTTCTAAAAATTTAATAAATTCCAATATTTGGTTATTTACGGCCTCTACGACGGCATAGAGTTCTCCCGATCAGATATACATATATTAATAATTCCGAAATTAACGCGGACGATGTCGCGAGCAAAAATTATTTTTATATAGATATAAGATAATGAACCTTTGAAGATATAGCCAATGCTTTCATAATGAGTCTGAGATGATACAATTGGTATTTCAGCCTGATTGCTTGTTTGCAGCTAAAACTCTGCACCATATCCGAAGACTTGGGAACATCTATACAGGATCTATCCTGAAAGATAAGTACACAAGAATTGTAAAAAGATAGTAATATTTAATGTAATATAGTATATGTCCTAATATATATATATATTTTGTTTATAGAATCATAGTTAAATTGTACAACAAGTTTATAATACTATAATAAATTTAACAGTGTGAAAAAGAAGTGAGACTTTGTAATGTGGAAATGAAAATAGGAAGTGGTATAATGAAATTTTAGTGTACTCATATTGTTTCTTTAAGACAAACTTTATAAACATTGCTTACAAATCACTATTGACCCACTCATTTACTCTCTCTCTGTCTCTTTCTATTCACCCTCCCAAAGTGTCGAACGTTAAACACAACCTTGTTAAAAGTTGCATAAGATGTTTAACTTCAAAATCTCTACTAACCTGCATTCCATATGTAAGGATGCTAACATTAGGGTGTTCCGGGGACAGGTTTATCTCTATAGTATCACAGGAGCGTTCCAAGTCGGCCAAAAGCCCCATGAATGCCGAAGCCTTCAACACTAGCTTGGCTACTTCTGGTACATCTTCATCTCTCAACTCAAGTATTGAGTCGGCTATCTGTGTGGCTATTTCACAATCTGTCATCACATTTATCATTGATTGTGGTTGTAGGCTGTAACACATTATATAAAAATTTATCACAAAATACTTATGTAAATTTGTAGAAGTAA
This sequence comes from Danaus gilippus, assembly GCA_018231785.1. Classification (NCBI taxonomy): domain Eukaryota; kingdom Metazoa; phylum Arthropoda; class Insecta; order Lepidoptera; family Nymphalidae; genus Danaus; species Danaus gilippus. Next base: position 17,889 of record DVQO01000230.1, read on the forward strand.
ATAAATTTATAAGCAATACTAGCTCACCCGGCAGACTTTATACTGCCTCAGTCGATAGATATACAATTTTTTACTTATATTTTAGGAGTTTACCTATAAGCTATAAGTCTACGTGTTCTGAAGTGCGACAGAATGATTGAAATATTAGTTAGTTGTCAAAACTAGCTTTTTACAGCTTTTAAACCTTCCCTGAGGCCTGAACCCCCATGAACATTTCAAGACTAAGATAAGATAAATCCGTTCAGCCATTCTCGAGTTTTAGTGAGACTAACGAACAGCAATTCATTTATATATATATATAAAGATTACACAAGCAGTAAAGGGGAGCCTTCGCATCTGTAGTACATCTTCAAACTTGAATCTTCGTTTGCTCCGAATATATTGAGACACTCGGTCAAAACAGATATGTTTATCTAGAAGTACAAGTCATTTGTTAGGAAAAAAATTTAGATTGTATACATCATATGTTGCATTTGATTTTCTTACTTTAAACAGAACATCAACGTCGTCTCTAACATGGTACTCGGTGAAATTGTCAGCCGGGATGTATGCTGAGGCTTGGACACATTTACCTTCTTCTACTGTCAGTTTCAGACCTTCCTGCATAGCACAAAATATGGCACACTGAAAGATTAACAAATATTGTTTAGAAAGCTTTGTTAATACATAATATTCTGTATTTCAACATAGTTAAATTTATCTAACCTCTTGGAACTGTATGGATTTCAATAGGTTGTACAATGTTTTACCCGAATCCATAGATGCAGTGAAATAATACTGAGAAGTTCCATCATCCATTGTGATCAAAATCAAACATAGATTTAACCAGCATCAAATATTGTTCGTCTGTGATCAGCTTGTCCACGGTTTTATTCAAAATACACGCGATTCTTCCCGCCAAAACATGTTTGCAAGTAACTTGACTTCTTTGCTCTAAAACTTGGTGTTTATAAGCTTTGCAGGGACAGAAATTGACTTTAGGAAATATTCTATAGCAACGATCGCTATCTCCTTTGATTTCTATCAAAATTCTTGTTTTATTCGCCGTCGAATAAGTTTCAAGTGTGGGGTGTTTCTCAAATATATCAAAAGCCCGTTGAAGAACTGGACCGTACACTGAATGTAGCGCCAGAAGATCTTCGTCTGTAACTACAACAACTCTTAGAAACATTGAACTCATCATTTACAAATAATAAATACATATTTGGTGACAAGTTACATTGTTTATCTTCAGATTTTTCAACTCTTTTTGCAACGTTATCTATAACTTTTTCGGACACAGCTTGTATATTATCGTAGTATCCAGAATTCATAACAAAAATAAGAATACAATAACGATTATAACTATATTTTAGATAAACATTATATGAATCTGAGTAACTACTCCCACAAACCGCTCATGAAATTAGACATAAACAAATAACTATGAGACATCAATGTGAAGGCCGACAGCGAATATTAGACAAAGACTACAGATTATACCCTAGGAAATAAAGTTAATAAACTATAAAAAACGTATAAAGGCACCTTTAAAAATTTTAAGTAAATTTTAGCTTTTCGACTGCATAAGTTTATTTTATTGGTTCCGATCCTATAATATTAATAGGTATTAATAAAGTTACGAGATTCGCAATAGGACAACAAATATGTCATCTTATGAAAATGTCAGTATATGTTTCTGAGTCACTGATTTCTTCACACTCTTAAATTTTATAAATACGTTTATTTAGCTTTCATTGAACAATAAGAGTTTAAGGCGATATCAAATATGACGACGATGGTTGGATCTTCGTGGGAAGGTGAGTTTAAGTAAACCGGCATGAATTAATTGTTTTTATTGTGACGTTGCATGTTATTGCATGAAAGAACACTGAAATCTTCATAAATCACTCGAAATATAGTAAATCTCACAGGAATATTGCACTAGGCCTTATTTAAAATGTTTTCTTTGCAATATTAACTTTTCAATCCTTTAACTACTATATTAATTCAATAAAAAACAATTTACTTAGAACATTAAAAATATCTGAAAAACTCATATTACTGAAACAAAAACACATTTTTAGATGTTAGAAAACAAGCTCGCATACTAGAAAATGACATAGATGTGAAACTAGTAGCGTTCAGTAAGCTGGGAGTTAGCTCGGGAACATCTGGTTTGAACTCGGAGACCATGCCACTGATCAATAGTGAGGATATGTTTGACACCATGTCCATGGAACTACAGCAACTGTTAAGTAAGGTATATATCCTGCTGTTATAATAATCTGTTTAGACATATTTTCTTTCTTCCGAAGCTTTTACACAATAGTTACTAATATTTTGTATACCAACAAACCAAATGTAGAAAATTAATTCTGATAAGTGCGATTTTTGTGTCAACAATGTCTTTACTATTCTATGCCTATACAAGAGTTATTGAAATTTTTGAAAAATTTTGACTGGATGGTGCTTGAATGACATTTCAACCATGAGAAGGTGGAAATAAGGTTGTGGTACACTGTCTGTATGCAATGCGAAAGTTTTAATGGCAAAATTGTGTTGAATATTTTATTATCAAAAAGTTATCATGAATACTTATCTAGTAAGAGAAACACACAGTATTTGATAAAACATTTAAAAAGCTTAATTATAATTAAAGATGTGCTATTTGTATATTAAATACTTATTTTAATACTAGGCATTAACCATCCCCATTCTTCTTGTGGAGTGGAATATAGTAAAATTTGTTCGTTAATTATCATAAAAATATTGGACTCTGTATTGGTTATTGCTTGATAATTTAAAAAAAAAGTATAATTAACAGCCACTCCCGCAATATATAGAGGGGATGAGTTATTATAAAATTGGCTCAGATATAATTTCAACATCATGTTTAAGAGATTGGTACTAAATTTAGAGCATGTTAGAGCTATAGTTTAAAAATGGGAATATTTAATTGTTACCACTCCCTAACACCCCCCTGTGGGTGGTTTTCGTAAAATTAATTCTTAGCTTGATTTTTACTTTGCGAAAGAAATATTCCTATAAAATTTCAAGTCTACGCCGTGTGGTTCTATATAATTATATAGTGATGAGTTAATATATCGGTGGGAATCTCGCATATTTTAAGATCGGGGTCGGGTTAGTTGTAACTAATGTCGTGTTATGAAGGATTTGCATTTTTGACAACCCCGTAACACCACTTGTGGGTAGAGTGTCGTAAAGTCCGTTCTTAGCTGATTTCTGCCTAGCGAAAGAAATATTCTTACCAAATTACAAACTTCTATGTTTTATATTTCCTGAGATATTGTGATAAGTCAATTTATTGGTGAAAATGTTTTTATATTTTATAACGTATATGATTTGATTAAACATATTCTTGAATTATTCAGCTGTCACAGATAAACGACAAAATGGCTGATATTGCACCAAGCGGGACAGCTACCATGCACACCATCAAGAGGCACAGAGAAATTCTTATGGTGAGAATATTTATTTATATTTCCTATATTATCTATGGCACAGGTTTAATACATACATAGTCTACTACTATTTAAAAATATCATGTACATCAGAGTTTCCCAAAGTGGTTGACAATATCTCTTAAGGGTCCCTGCTGGCCTAAAGGATGAGTCGAAAGAGATTCAGAAAAATATTGCGTTTGGTGTTTTGTAATTTCATTTGCTATAGTAAAGGTTAAGTTACAGTGGTTTTTCAGTAGCTGACAAAATGTTCCCGATAAAAAATTATTTATTCCCAAAACGAGTAGAAGACAAAATAAGTTTGGAAACCGCTGTATTCTTACATATTGTCTCCTAACAGGATTATCAGCAGGAGTTTGATCGTACCTCAGCACGTGTGTCTGCTCGTCGTGAGAGAGAGGAACTGCTGGGAGGAGGGATGGGGGGAGGCGCGCCCTCAGTGGGGCTCAGTAGGAGAGATCAGTATGGAAAGGAAGCGGCTCATTTGCACAGGTAATAATATACATATATAGACAACACTAGTACCATTAATAATAGGACATTTTGAAGGTGGTAGATCCTAGCTGTCATCAAGTTACTACAGCTCAAAAGTGAACTGGTTCGACCGGGGAAGTACCAGCCTCTCGCAGAAGATCGGCATGAAGTAATCTTTAATGGGTGCGTTTTATCCGATGAGTAAGGGAGACAGACGGTTGCCCTCCCCATTTCCCTCTCCTTCCCCTCTTTCCCAAGCAGGGATGGCAACACATCCGCAAAATTTACGTTACGGTTGTCCATGAGCGACGGTACTACCACCATCACAGGCCGTCTGCTCGGCTGCCCGCTTTAGTATTAAAAAAAAGGCCACATATGATGTTAATAATAAGGGGATCTGGAGTTGAGATTTCAATAAAATTAATAAACATTGTCGGATTGAAGCTATATTTTAATTCTATTTCATAGATCATGTCCTTACAGAAAACATTCACACAACACAAAATTTTCCACTAATTATAACAAGTTTGACTGCTTGTAGAAGCTTCCAGTCGATCTAATAATAAATTATGATCTCTTAAAATGGTCCCTTTCTATTTTCTGTCATTAAGAGTCATTTAAGGTGCTTAGGTAGTATTGTTTCTTTGAAAACATCCCATTATTAATATATATAACTTGAAAAAATGTTGTATGTAATTACTATAATGGTTCAATCATTCCAGTTCCCATATCCTGGTCGATGAACAAATAAACATAGCGATGGAGGCCCGGGAACATCTCACATCACAGAGACAGGCTTTCAAGAGGATGCAGACACGATTCAATGATATTGCTAACAGGTAACCATTAAATAACATATAAATATATATTTGACAGTATTATAATGATTTTTAAAGGCAGTAAAATAACAAACCTAAATCAAAGAACTTCAAATGAAATTATATAGAAGATCATCAGTCTATCAGAGCTCACTGCTGAAAGGCATCTTCTCACATGGAGAAAGTTTGAGCATTAATCACCACACTTGCTCAAGACGGGTTGGTGATTTCAAACTTATAGATTGAAATTACAAGTCCAGGTTTCCTCAAGATGTTTTCCTTCATCTGTCGGTGGTGTCTAAATACTCTTAGAAAGTATTTAGATGACTCGAAACATCACATTGATACTTGCTAGGATCGAACCCGCACCCTAACCACTAGGGCATCATGACTTATATGGCACCAAAATATAATGGATATTATTACTGAATTCCAGGTTTCCGATGCTGAACAGCTTGATCTACAGGATAAATGCTCGCAAACGACGTGACTCTCTCATTATCGGCGTGGTTGTAGCTGTGTGCACCTTCCTGTTGCTACTATACGCATTCCATTAAACAAGTACATTAGAACATTTACCGACTAACAATTTCCTTCAGTTGAAATAATCACAATGTAGCCTCTATACAATACTGTAGTTTTGGATGTATTGATGTTAGTTTTTGAATCATTATTAATATTCAAAGAGGTTTTTATCCAGCTATACTGTGTGTTAAATATATA